>JACXGJ010000525.1:40873-76790 GCA_016801105.1 Esox niger | reverse complement strand
GAGTGGCTACAGTGAATACACTAATACTCATTAAAACAGTGGTGATGAACAAAGCCAGATTAGTAGTTTTATAAGATGAATCAGGGCAGCAAAACATGGATGGAAAATAGGTACCATGGAACACGACACACACACACACACACACACACACACACACACACACACACACACACACACACACACACACACACACACACACACACACACACACACACACACACACACACACACACACACACACACACACACACACAAAGAGAGAGTTCAGAACGAAAGCTGCTGTATAGTCCTCGGTCCATTCTACCAGAACCTGTAATCACCCTGGCTTCTCGGTTCATGGTTACCAACATCAACATCCATTATCATCAACATCCATTATCATCAACATCCATTATCATCAACATCCATTATCACCCTGACGGGTTCCAGTGGATGTTAACTCTGGGAAAGAATGTGCTAGTATATCTCTGTAAACCCAGCATGCCTTTCAGCATAGCCGCCCCCCCCCCCCGACTGGACCGTGACAGGAAGGGCCAGGACCAGACATTACGTTGCCTGTCCAAGGAGGCCGTCTGGAACCATCATCTTCTCCTGGAGGGATTGCGTTCCACCTTAGAGGAGTGTGGGACGGAGTAGGAGTGGATCGATGGCGTGGAGAACTTTGGAAACGAGAAAAAGGGAAAACGGGTGTTATGATGATGTGTGCTCCAGGTGGATTGATAAAGTCTGACTTACTGAAGTGCATCGGTTCATCCCACTCAGTACCAGTTCAATCCAGTGTATTCCAGATTGCTGTCTAAAACCGCATGGGGAGGCCGTTTCCTGTACACAGATCAAATCTAGTCCTGGACTAAAACCTAAATCCCATGGAGATTTTTCATTGAGTAAGATTATTTTGTCCAAGATTAATCTGACTGGGAACATATAGTCTGGTACTTGGCCAGGTTTAAAACCATGCTTGTAACGTACTGTACTGGAAAAATGATGGGCAACAATCACACAGTATTCCCAGAATTTCCAGTACTCTCACTGGCCAACAGTATACAAACACTATATCAGCAGCGTCCTGTGCTTACGAAACTTGTTTAAAACGAGACCTTCAGGACATTAACAGTCTGACACTAGAACATACAGTATCTAGTGACCATTAATCAGAGACACTTCAGAGGACAGAGGATACACACATAAACATCCTTGACAGGGCTATAGGCCTAGTATAAACATCCTGTAGTGTGTGTGTGTTTGTGTGTGTGTGTGTGTGAGAGAGTTTGTGTAGTGAACTCCAGTTGATGCATTTGGATCGTAAACGGGCAAAGTGCCATGAGGCTTGGTGTCTTCATCTCTCAATTATGTTAATGTTAGTTGCCAGTGTGAATTTACAAGAAACTCTGGTGGCGCCATAGGCTGCAACATACAGATATGGAAAAAAACCGAGAGACCACTGTAAAATTATCAGTTTCTCTGGTTGTGCTATTCATAGGTATGTGTAATATTAGTCAAATTACTTTATTCTAAACTTTTTTAAATATATTTCCAAATAAAAATATTTAAATGAGAAAATAACAGAGAATAACATGAGAAAGAAAACAAATTCATATAAATTTTTCAACAACAAAACAACTATGTTTTTAACATAGGAAGAGATCAGAAATCTATATTTGGTGGAATAACACAGATTTTTTTATTACAGCTTTTATGCATCTTGGCATGCTCTCCACCAGTCTGTCACCAATCCTGGCACAAAAATTCCAGTAGCTCAGCTTTGTTTGATGGCTTGTGACCATCCATCTTCCTCTTGACCAAATTCCAGAGGTTGTTAATGGGGTTCAGGTCTGGAGACTGGATTGGCCATGACAGGGTCTTGATCTGGTGGTCCTCCATCCACACCTTGACTAATCTGGCTGTGTGGCATGAAGCATTGTCCTGCTGTAAAACAACTATTCTCAGAGTTGGGGAACATTGACGGAGCAGAAGGAAGCAGATGTTCTTCTAGGATAACCTTGTACTATGCTTGATTCATGTGTCCTTCACAAAGACAAATCTGCCCGATTCCAGCCTTGCTGAAGCATCCCCAGATCATCACCGATCCAAATTTCACAGTAGGTGCAAGACACTGTGGCTTGTAGGCCTCTCCAGGTCTTTGTATAACCATTAGACGACCAGGTTTTGGGCAAAGCTGAAAATTTGACTTGTCAGAGATTATGACCTTACTCTATTCCTCTACTTTCCAATTCTTATGGTCTTTTGCAAACTTCAGCCTGGTTCCTCTGCTTCCCATTGATGAAGGTCTTTTTTCTAGGTTTGCACAACTGTAGCCCTGCCCCTAGGAGTCTGTTTCGAACCGTCCTCGCCGTGCACTTCACCCCAGCTGCTGTTTGCCATTCTTTTTGTAGGTCACTTGATGTCATCCTACAGTGGTTGAGTGACATTTGAATGAGTTGACAGTCATTTTCACCCTCTGCCAGTCTAGCTTTGTTGTCCCCAATGTCTGTTGGTTGACCATGTTCTTATGAAGTGCCCATTTTGAAATGTTTTGGATGGAAGAAACCTGACGCTCACTGTATCCCTCTGCCGAGTAAAGCTAGAATTGAACCCTTATTTTTCTCACTCAAAGCTTTTCTATTCAACTTTTTTTTCATGCTGAATAGCCATTTTTCATTTAAAATTACCTTTGAGGAACTACTGTTTTGGCTATCCCCTTGTTCCTATTGCAAGAGGATAGTGATGACCACAGCAGTGTTTTTTATCCACTAGCTTGGCAGGGCCCAGTGATTGTGGTAATATCATCGTTGTCTATAAGTGAGGGGGCCCAGGCATATATATTTTCAGGGGCCCAGGAATGCATGGGGACGGCCCTGCGTGTAATGACGTTATATTCTAAATGATCCACGGTATCTCCATCTTAAAACATCTCCATAAAGGATATACAGCATAAGGGCATAGACGTGATGTGGTAATGAGTACCAAAGTAACTCCTCTTGGGCAATACACATCATTTTGGGAAGGTAGTGGTGTTACGGGGCCACTGCTTAACCCTGGCAACTATACTTAATGTTGTTAAAATGTTTGGTTTCTACGTGTGAAAGCGGGGGTGTGAGGGGATATTTCTGCAGTGATACAACACATTCTTAGTAAACAACACATTCTTAGTAATCATACTCAATACAAGTCCACTATTCAGGTGAGGCTGAGACCCAATATAGAGTAAATGACAATTTACTTTTTTACTTCTGTGACGTATTTTTACTCTAGAGAGAGTTTAAAGCCAGCAACCACAGCCTCTTGTGAAATGTTTGATTCATGCTGAGGTCACTGGATAAAACTATTCAATAGCTAGATTGCGCAATCCGCAATCTTGTTTCAGTTAAATTACAGTTATTCACTGGTTATTCAACAGGCTGGGAAACAAACAATATTGTTTTTCAGGCCAGTGGGAAGTACAGGTTGTACTGTCAATGACAAGGTACCACATTTTTGCTTGCTTATTTGAAACAGAGACATTAAAATACATGCATTCATTACTGAAAGACGTAAGAGTGTCTGATGAATTTCTTAAATGTAAAAATATAAACAGATCTAAGAAGGAATTGTCTGCAAAAACGTGTCAATATACATTCCCACTGAAGGCAGGACAGGGCCAAATTCACACAGGTCAGTCAATAAAGGCACATCTGAAATAGATAATCTTCAGAATTGCTAAGTTCACTTTGAACGCCCTTCTCCTCTTAAGAACAGCAGCGTTTTCAAACAATCAGAACAATCTGGCAAACATTTAAAATAGTGTGTATTATGTATGTATGCACAATGAGGTCATTCTTTCATTTCAACTTTGGATTTGAAATGAAACAATGACTATTGGGTTAAAGTGCATTCTGTCTCTTTTAATTTGAGGGTCTAGTCATTTATATTGGAACAAACATTTAAAAAAATAGTGTCAGGTTTTGTAAGTAGTCCTCCCATTTTAAAACATTTGGCTTTTACTATTCTATGGCTCCTACTACCCTGAAACACATTTTTTGTACAGCCCTTCCTCTCTTGTACTGAAAACGAGCCAAGGCTACGTAACATTTCCTGACAGTCTGAGAAGTGCCTAGAGTGTGGACGGGCTGTAAGCTACAGGGTTTTTTCATAGATCTCTCGCTTGCATATACACACAGAGCATTGATAATGACTTTATAGCGTGATGAATGAGCTAGGAACATGATGTGTCAATGATCACTATGCAACCGGTTACTTCACTGTTAGGATCATAGTCTGTGTAGGTTTCCTGAAGTACCATTGGCAGGAAGGAGCAAGCGCATTTCTGGGCCTAAACATTTGCAGGTGTGACATTATTCCTCAACAGTGCCTGAAAAATCTGGCAGAAGACGTAGTATGACGAATGTACAGTTACTGCTCATGTGGTTTTCTGCTTGGCGTGTTGTAGCTAACACCTAAAATAAAAAAGGAGTAAGTGGTTCTCAAAGTCACGCTGCAGCTGGCCCAGTTTTTCAAAAGTTTACTCCCAGAACTTTGCCTATCGGAGAGGATTTAGTATTTAATATGATCTCTCTCACTCGGCATTGCTACTCTTCATCAGAGTATAAAAAGAAACGCAACCCAATACCCTTTAACATAAATAATAATCAAATCTAGTGTTCACAATCTTAATGTGTTCTTTGATCTGATTTTATTACTAGCCTGAGTTACCTGAGGTGTCCATAAGTTTCATATTGTCATGGCTTTTTTCCCTCCCCAGCTTCTGCTCTGGACTCCACTATATCATTGAACAAGTATGAACAAGCATGAAATGCAGTTAGCATCTAACCAGAAGTGCAAATAGAAGAGGGCAGACAATTTACAAGTATTAAGTATAATATGTTACAAGTGGGATAAATAGTTGTGGGGGTACAAATGGCAAATTCTAAACGGCATTCTAGATGTGCAATCAAGGCAGATTGAAGGAGTAGGTAGGATGTGCAACCGGGATGCAGAGTCGGCAGCAGAGGTCCCCGAGGTGGATGTGTGTGTGTTATAACAGCAAAAATGCAATTATGATGGCAATTCTAGATGTGCAAAGAAGCAAACTGAATGTACAAGGGGGATGTGCAGCTGAAATGCAGGGATAGAGGTTCCCGAGACAGACACGTACCTGTAATTGCTGAAAACTTCCCACATCAGACTTTGCAAGACAGTATCAGAGTAGTACAAAGGAAGAAGTGCATCATAGTCCCGATAGGCGGGGGAGGGTGTGGTTAGTGATGGGTCACGGAGTTCAGCAGGGTTAAAGTGGATGGAAAGAAGCTGTTCCTGAGCCTGGCAGTGAAGAGACCTGTACTGCCTGCCTGACGGTAAAAGGCAAACAGTTTGTGACATGGATGTGAAGGGTCCCTGATGATGCCGCACACCCTGTGCAGACACCGCTTAGACTGGCATTCTATGATGGCTGGATGCTGGTCACCAGTGATGTGCTGGGCGGACTTCATCAGCCGTTGCAGGGCTTTCCGGTCGGCTACAGAGCATCCGCCAAATCACACTGTGGCGCAGTTTGTCAGAATGCTCTCGATTGTGATGCTGAGGATCTTGGAGAAAGGGTGCTTTTTAGCCCCCTCAAACAGTACAGGCGCTGCCGAGCCTTTTTGACAAGGGCTGAGGTGTTGAGGATCCAGCAGAGGTCCTCGGAGATGGACACACCCAGGAATTTGAAGCAGGGCACATGCTCTAACTCAGTACCTTGATGAGAACTTGGGTGTGACTGCAGCCTTTTGACTTCCTGTAATCCACAATGAGCTTCTTGGTTTTCTTAGCATCGTTGGCCAGGTTGTTGTCAGCGCACCACACAGCCAGGCGCATGACCACCTGTAGGCTAGCTCGTCATTGTAACTAATCAGGCCTACCACCGTGGTGTCGTCTGCGAACTTGGAAATGGTGTTGAAACTGTGTACAGGAACGCAGTCGTGGGTGAAGAGGGAGAACAGGAGGGGGCTCAGCACACAGCCTTGTGGAACACCAGTTTTCAGGATCAGAGTGGAGGTGTTGACGTTGACTAACCTGACAGACTGGGGTCTATTGGTGAGAAAGTCCAAAGTCCAGTAACAGAGAGAGGGGCTTATCCCCAGGTCATGGAGTTTGTTGACCAGGCCAGAGTGGATGACCGGGTTGAATACTGAGGTCCTCGAATAGAATTCGCACATATGGATGGTGAAGAGACCAAGGTTTTCCCTCTGTAATACCTCCAGCAAGGCTTCCAACCTACCATGTTTCTGGCTTTTCTAATTAGCATAGAACCAACCTTCTGTTAATAAGCATATTATCAGCCTCTGCTCCGGATGAACGTCATATTTTTTAAAATGCTGTCCTCAGTGTCCCTGACAAACCCGGCCCACTCAGAGAAACAAGATGCATATATTGCTACAGAGGTGGGATTGGCTAAGCTGATCTGGCACATGTACTCAGGCATAATGTAATAACCTCCAAAAATGTTGGAACACTATAATGCATTCAAATCTTCAAAGCTTTCCCCAAAAGTTCAGTTTCTCTTTTCAATCTGTCCAAGATTAAAAGGTGCAGAAGGCCTGTCAAAATGTGGACCCTAACAAATCAGCTGGGCTTTGTGATCCGGAACCTTCTTTTCAGAAGCTGCATGCCTATTACTGCATCCCCAACTGATTGCATGTTCTACCTCTCACAACTGACTTCTGAAATCCACCAGGATTGGAAACCTTTCCTGTCTTCAAAGGGCGTGACAAGCTAGGTCCAATCTGTTTCAGGTACATTTCCATCCCACCCTTTAATCATGTTATTTCAAGTCTGGCTTCCAAGCTTGCTATCGCCAAACTCAGCGCTGACCACCTTCAACATAGCGTCAATAAAATACAACATGCTCTCCTTAATTTCAAATGACTCTGACATTGCAGTAAAAAAGCAAGCCTTTTTAAATGCAAATCCTTGCCTCTACCTCCACTCCCCTACATCTGCCAAACCAGTACAGCTGCACACTAGATAATAACTCCACACTGGTCAGTCCTTAAGAAAAAAATTATGGCAGTCAGATCTTTTTTACGCCAATGACTGAATTTAATAGGAAAAGACAAACTTTCATCACCCCTTAAAAAACAAGCTGTCTGAGCTGCTATCTGGTCACTGCTCCTGGCAAGCACTTCCTCTGTGGCTTTGTGCATCACAAAGCTCACTAGCCAGTTGCCCCAACCGTTATCCCTCTGCATCAGCACTATATATTTCTGGTTACACTGATGCTCTTACACTTCAAGCAACTCGGCAAATAATATTGTCCAAAGATCGGCAGTTGGCAGCCAACTGAAGCAAAAAATCTCTGTCCATAAGTTTTTTAAACCAATGGCCAGCGAGTTGACATCGCTAATTTAGGCTACGTTTGGCCAAGCTAAAATGTTTTAGCCTAACTTGTCAATTTGCGAATTTGTGACTCAAAAACACATATGAATAAAAACAAAACAGCAAAAATGAATGTCTGACAAAAACGACATATGTAAAACTGTTCTAAAGATGGTGGAATAGATGTAAAAACAAGCATACAAACGCACAGAACAATTGACTTACACAGCCAGTGAATACTTACAAAATGGAGAATCTACGCCCTCTACCGTCAAAATAGCAGCAATGTTAATAACGTCATCAGGTATGCGACGTTTGTTCAAATACGCATGCGTAAGGAAAATCGTAAATTCAAACTGGACGGCGGTTAAAAAGCTGTAGAGTAAATAAAATACTACACATTTTCATAGGTACCTATCTAAGAGCAGTTATGACGAGCACACTAAAAGGAATCACATTGAAAGGAAGCGCTGAGCTTGTAGCCGAGTTTTTCTGTAAGTATTTCACCGAATATGTTTTGTGTTTTGTAGTTTTTACTACCCACAAAAGAATCCTCGCTGAAAGTGGCGATGTTTTTTTGTTGCGGATGTCTTAGCTAGCCAGTTAGAGCTAATCCATGCATGTTAGTTTTAAAATATGCAGTACATTATTGTTATGCACCCGCAAAACCTTACTCAGGCAGTTAAAACACTACCGTTTTAGATGGTTGTAGTCCGTCGTTTCTACTTGTAATTAACAATCTTGTTTTATTTTTATTAACCTACAGCATTCGGTATTAATAGCATCTTGTACCAGCGTGGGATTTATCCCCCAGAGACGTTCTCCCGAGTCACCCAGTACGACATGAGCCTTCAACTCACCACTGACACAAAGCTGAAAAACTACTTAGCCAACGTGGTATCTCAACTCAAAGGTACAGTGGTGTGAAATATACATCACATTGCAGATGACACAACAACACGCGGAGACAAGTTACCTTAACACCAAACAATGGGATCGAGTTGCGGCTGTTGTGTGTTGACTAGTTCAGACGTCACGTTTAAATTACGGTTTTAGAAAAAACTCTTTAGTTATATGGGAGCCCACTCTGGATATTTATGTATAATACTTATGCAGTAAGGGACGAGGGGGTGTGGCATATGGCCAATACGTAGCTACGGTCTGTTCGTAATTACTGTGCATTGTGGTGTGCTTGGATACTGCACTTAGCCGTGGTATAATGGCAATATACAGTATCTTGTTTATGTTTTATTGCAATATAAACAGTTTACCGATCCAATTAGAAAATGTACATATTTTCTCATGCTCTTGGTATACAGCCTTGTCTATGGAGCAGTACTTAATTGGATGGCTACATTGCCTTTACCTCAACCACACAAATTAGGTGTCATTTCTCAAGCGTGACACGTGCCGATTTTGAAATGATAGTTTTAACGTGCCTTGACCTCTGGGTGACCGGTGGATCTGTTTGTCGGGAACCGGTTATCTGACTTGTCTCTGTTGCAGAGTGGCTGTTTGACTGCACGGTCCAGAAGCTGGTGCTGGTTATCACATGTCTGGAAACCAATGAGGTCCTGGAGCGCTGGCAGTTTGACATAGCATGTGACAAGACCGCCAAGGAGAGCAGGTAGAACGAACACTACTGGATGCTGCCGACACCATTCAGGGCAGCTTGTAGCATTTCAGAGCTTCTCCTCATTAGCACACTAGGGATGTTGTATTTGGAGAATGTGGCCGCGGGTACATTTGTCAGTTAACGGTCTTTGACTGTCCTCTTCATGCCAGTGTTGCCTCACACCCTGGTTGTCAAGGCAACACCACTTGCCCTAAGGCTGGAAGCTGTCAGTATAAGCGTGCTTGTCTTTGTTCTCAAAGCGCTCCCAGGGAGAAGTCCATCAAGTCCATCCAGGAGGAGATTCGATCTGTCATCAGACAGATCACAGCCTCTGTGACCTTCCTGCCACTGCTGGAGACTGCATGTGAGTTGAGAGAGCAACATCCAAATGAATTTGTTTATGCCAACTGGTTTGGTATCTGGTTTAGGCTTCGAGTGAAATCTTAACTTCTCCAAATAAGTACAGCTAGTGAACAAAAGATATACAATAATAGATCATTTAGAGAACCAATGTAAGCTTATTATGTCTAATAATATAATACAAAACTGATCATTATTAACATTGTTGAACATGCCATGGAGGCACGAAATAACATTTATGAATTAGATTTGCTCCACCCTAAACCTTGAACTTTCACCCCAGGTTCCTTTGACCTCCTTGTCTACACCGACAAAGACCTAGAAGTGCCCGATAAGTGGGAGGAGTCAGGTCCCCAGATCATCGACCAATCGGAGGTGGTTCGGCTGCGCTCCTTCACCACCTCCATCCACAAGGTCAACAGCATGGTGGCATATAAGAGGTCTGACTTCTAGCCTAGAACCCTGACCTCTGACCTACCACCCGGTAGATACTTACCTCTCAGTGCCTCCCCTGCTGCCTATTGATTTAGGGTAACCAATGGTGACAAGTGTCGAATGCACGTGTTCAACCTACAACCTTAAATCCTAAACAAACCCGGAGAAGCTGTTGTGCCGTGGATGTGTGCACAGCTTCTTGTTATTATTTGCAGTTGGTCAGTCGCCATGCTGCATTTTGATTCCTTCAAACAATGACAAAGGCCATGAACCGGATTTGACCTCTTCTTCTCATCTTTTTTTCTGCTTACCTTTACTATTTTTTTTCTGTCCTTTTATTGAGAACGGCATGTCCTTCCGGGCTCAGTTCTATGTAAATATTGCCTGTTAGTGTATACTGTTGCATTTTGGTACAGTACAGTTATAAGCCTCCATGTTTTAGTAGTTCATGTGTTGTGTTTTCAAGAAGTTCTTAAAATAAATGAAAGTGTCTGTCCATTTGATCACACTCCTTTCTTGTCTGTGTTAATACTGCGGTTGTCCAGACGGTGGCGACATAACAATAACTATTTTACTAGTTATGTTTTTTCATGTTGATCTGTGAATAGAACCAGTACTCCTTGTTTACTGACCCAACGCTCTTGACCATTCAGCTACCCTGCCAACCCATCTTAGGCTTTGTAAGATATCAGCTATGTAAATATAATATATGTGGTTCAGACCAATGTTTTCACAGATGGAGCACGCTGAAAAGAAGCAATAACTTTAATGTGATCTGTATCATTCAAAGAATCTCATCAGGCAACTAGAGGCTGGGTGGGGGCGTAGAGAAATAACCTAGACCAAGATTCAACTCTGGTCCTGAATGTCCCAAACACTTTTGCTTTTCATCCAGTCGTACCAGGAGACTGAGTCGGACCTGGGAAGATACCAGGTGAGGGCAGTTACCTACCAGAATGTTTTTCTGACCTTCTGGGACCAGTGTTGGAGGACAATGGTTTAGGTTATTCCATCAGGGGTGGGGGAGGTGTGGACAATTTTGTGCTCGTCTTTACACTTCACTGTTCTTGTTATTACATTATCTCAGTGTCCACGAACATTCAACAGGGCTGCAGTCCTGTGAATGAACAGTGACATTTATTAGGGTAGTGCCTTTACTTTTCACATGCAACACAAGTTTGTCATTGGAGAAGCAACACAGCTCTTCTAATTTCTAACTACTCACACGCCAAAACAGTGGAGTAACAAGTATACAGTTTATGCAGATATCTTTAAGTACAAAATGTAACCACAGTAACAATTGTGGTCCGTGGAGACCAAATATACAGTAAGTCTACAAATAGAGAAAGTGCTGCAGCTAGGGTAAGTCATGTGGATGAGTTTATCCTGTGAATAACAGTGATGGAGTCAACATATCTATACCAGACAACTAACATGGGAAATAACATGGACTTTTTGAAGGTAGGGGCTTTTAAAACAGACATCCTGTTAGAGTGGGAATCTAGTCAGAGACCGGTGCTTCATTCGTGCCCGGAACCCTCTGACTGAGCTAAACAATAGTTCACTATCCGCTTAAGAGCTTTGGTGTTAAAGCACAATTACCTCAACGTTAACTCACGATAGGGGCAAACTGATGTTGGGCAACGGCTGTCAAGCACTCTAACGCTTCACAAGATGCCCAAGCCTCCCACTTCCAACACTTTCCAAGGGATTACATGTCATGCTGGTCCTTAATCAGGGTCTGGGGAGTGGGAAAGTGTCGATACAAACCAGCAGGTTCTGAAGTGTGACCTATCATGTATTAGGTGGCAGAAAGGCAGTGTAATGTTCTAGAACACGTCTAGTCTTTGGTTCCTTTACAAATGACAGAGTTCTTAATAACTACTAAAACATAAAATACACTTGTGAAAAGAGTGTCTAGTCAAGCTTTCAAGGCAAAGACATCTGGATCATTTGAAAATAAAACACTCTTTAATAAAGATTTGTGTGTTCTCTTCATGAAAAACTGACCTTACAGTAGAAATCTAATAAATATATAAAACAAATAAATACACAATAGTTAAGACGGGTGACAATATTATAAAAGATTTATGTTCTCTCAAATCCTTTGTTGTGTGACTGTTAACCTTGTTGTTACTAACAACTTACTGTGGTGGTCTGTGGTCTGTAGAAGGTTCTTTCTACACTCAAATCTGGTGGGGAGGGGGTATTTACAATGCTTTACCACGCTTGCCTAGCACAACGGAATAATCCCTACAGTACGAATCATGCCTCAGCCGCCTGGTACTCTGGGTAAGAGATTTCAAACACTAACTAAACCCAGCTCGATCCTGTGATGCTCAGTTGACTGGTAGTCACCTAACACTCACCTCCTCTCTCCTATTTAGTGTCCTTCACATTGCCTCCTCCTCAGACTTCACCGTGAGGGGATATCATACAGTGTGAACTCCTTCATGAAAGGAGTCAACTTTGTGCAAAAGGAAAGGAAAGGAAAGACGATGGTAATAAATATAGCTTAGTGTTGATTGTGACTTCTCGAGGGCGGAGCTGTGGACGGGCGGAGTTACAGCCAGGAGAGAAGTCTTCCATGTCTACGCTGCTCCATTGAAGAAGCCCTTGTCGCCCTGTTCCGCCAGAACCTTCCAATTCTGTCTGTTCTTTTGGCAGCCTTCGAGAAGAGGTGAGCATGACTCGGACATCCCAGCCAGGGTCTGGGCGTTTGCACATAGACGGAGATGGACAGAGTTTAGGGTTTAATGTGATACACTCAAAGATGTAACATGACACGTTTGTGGCCGCAATTACCTCATAGAGCTGTGTACATATGGCATCGATGAACGACACCTGCATGCTCGGAATCTTATCCCGCTTTTCCCGATTCATGAGATCCTGGGAAGGAAAACAACACTTCGCCATCAACCTCTAGTTACCTCCCAAGTCAATGGGTGGTTCTGCTTAGCTTGTTACAAACCTGGCCTTGCACAAAGACCTCAGGTAGTCTACATATGACAATGTATTACAGTCAGGATCTGACGCCTTGTAATTACATTTGCAATGGCAGAGTTAACTGAGAGATGTGGTTATAGTGTGGTGTCACAACGAGGGAATAGAAGGTCGTACTATGGGCTCGATGTTGAGTTCCTCTCTCTCCTTGTCCCCTTGCTCGAAGAACTCTGTAGCCACCAGCTCAGCGATCTGGAAGAGAAGGTGGAAGTGAGATGACGAGAGCACCTCTGATAAACACTTTAGTCCATTTGTTGTATTCACACAACTGATGTGTTTTGCAATTCCGCCAATGGAAGAATCTTCAAGTCTAATATGAACACGGATCGAGGGAAATTGCAGGCTTGGATATCAAACTTGTAAAAAACAACTTATGCAGCATTAGCACTTACTGAGTACCCAACAAAGTGTGAAATTGCTGGCTTAGTGTGAGGATGCTGTGAGAAATAAACAGCAAGTAAAGGAGAATTGAGTGTCAAGCATACTGAGATGGACTCTACAGGGGAAGAATTAGATCCGACTCAAGCAGTGTGTCCCTAATCAAGGAACAGTGTGTGTGCGTGTAACAGGCATCTGGGGAACACTGATTGGAGCTGTGTAATCAAGACTAGAGAGTCTAGAGGGCGGTGTTGGCGGCGGGGGGGGTGGAATGGGGAAAGGAGAGGGGAGAAGACACCTTTTGCACACAGCCCTTACTGATCTAGTATCCGCTCTTGTAATGAGAGCTGCTGTGCTCAACAAACAATCTTTTGCGTGTGAGAGACTTTCAATGTCTTGTATGTGTGAGAGTGTGTGTGTGTGTGTGTGTGTATATGTGTGCGCACCGATTTCCTGTCTGTGTGTTTTGCTAACTGAGAAAATATGAGGGGTTGCCAGAAGATGACAAGGCCATAGAAAGGTGAACATATACCTAATGAGAAGCTAGATATCTGATCACACACAGACACACACGCACACACACAAGACATTGAAAGTCTCTTTCACACACACACACACACACACACACACAAAAGACATTGAAAGTCTCTCACACACACACACACACACACAAGACATTGAAAGTCTCTCACACACACACACACACACACACACACACAAGACATTGAAAGTCTCTCACACACACACACATAAACATAATGGAAAGTGGCCTGTCTGAACCTGTCCTCTTTACTACACCTCGGCAGCTTAATGAGGAACGGGTAGAAAGAAAAACACAGGGGAGTATAAATTGCGACAGGAAGAGGAGACAGAGATCATCTAAAAGCGGAAGAGAAAAGACAGGTTTAAGTGGCCTGCAGAGTGGAGGGTCACAGCTTGATGCGCTTCAAAAATATTTTCCACTTTTTGATCGAGAAAACGAAGCAGATGAAACAAAAATCTTCATTATGTCAGTCTAACAAGACAAAGAAAAAAAACGAAGGAAAAGCTCATCTCATTTCAACCAAATATAGCCTTTTGCTATCAAGACCGTTGGTAAATGAAACTGATGAATGAGCAATACAGCTGAGTATGTGGTTGATTATTGTTCTGTATAAAAATATGAAAGTTGTTTTAATGTTTTATTTTTTTATTACTGAATCATGATCGCTGGCTAAACAGGTCTGCCTTGGCTGTAATAGCACCCATGCCTTCAAACACATTAAATTGCCAGAGACTGGGATTATCTGAACCGAGTACATTAATGAGAGAAGAAAGGGTAAAGGGGGGTACGGAGCTTGGTGACAAAGAAAGGTTTCCAAGGAGATGGCAGTAACTGGTAGACAGTAGTATTTATAAGTTAGACTTGTCTTACCCGTTTCTGCACTGGCCAGGGCTTGGTAATGGCAGAGATGTCACATGCAGTCATCAACATTGACCTACAGGGGGCGACAGCACCAACATAAAATCATCAGCTGTGTGGAAATAGCTTTTCTCGGAGTTTCGTCAGTTTTCAAAAAAGAAAATCACATTGTGTATTATTTATTTTCAGTCGGGACTTTTGCATCCGAAATGTCAGCTCCTTTCCAAAACAGACTGAATTGTTAATGTGAATAATGTCGACCTGACAGACAGACAACTTGTCACAGTAGAACAATGATATATTACATCCACTAACCTCAGCAGGTCTTTATGATAGTCGTCTTCCCAGACAAACTGGCTGTTCTTGGTCAGTTCAAAGAACTCTCCTCTCCTCCTGAAATGAGACAGACATCCAATTACCACCCTTTGTCCGTGTCCGCCTACAGTCTAGATACACGCCCACACAGGAACGTGAGAGAAGGTGGGATAAGGAGGAAAGGGGTGTGAAATAATATGTTAGATGGAGAAAAAGAGCACCTCATGCAGTATCTGCGCATTACCACAGATAATAAATAGGGGCCGTCAGTAGTGAACGTTCCACTGGTACATTTTCAACAGCCCATCATAACCCAAACTGAAGTTCTAACAGAACCGGTACATGAGAGTTGAAATGAACGGTGCCCCCCAGACAGCAGCCCAGCGGAGTACGACTTTGGACCTACTTCATGTACAGAGCCAAGTCTGTAGCCAGAATAGCCCGCTCAATCATCTTCAGTGTGGTCTTGTACTCGTCAAGCGACAGACTGCTCAGAATCTGATTCCCCTGGGGGGGGGGCAGGGAGAGAAAGGGAGGGAGAGAGGAGGATAGTTCAAGTTTTGTATGGTTGCCCTGGCAACAAAACAATCTACAACCTATAAAACAGTGAATCCACCTAATGGATCTGATTCCCATTATCTTTCCCCTGTGTGTCTCTGTGTGTGTGTGTGTGTGTGTGTGTGTGTGTGTGTGTGTGTACACAGCTACATCTCTGATGAACTGAGAAACGTTCTCAAGTAAATACGTATGTGCCCATAAAAAGGCAGTGGCTCCCATTAGCTGGGCTGTAGGACACTGCAGTCGGACTGTTATCTCCCAGGACAGACTGGCAGCCGGAGCTACAGGCGGAACCAGGCAACACCGCCTGCTGACATCCACGGTTCAGGCTGGTTGTCGTGGCCACCGACCGGTCGCTCCAAATGAATGAACGCAAGACTGGCGGAGCTACTGAATGAATAGCGGATTGAATCAGAGAGAGAGCATGGGTGCGCGTGCGTGCGCGGGTGCGTGCGCGCTCTTACTGGACTGTTTAGTATCATGAGGCACTGGTCAAAGTGGTGGTGCTCCATTGTGGAATGGCAGTAGAGCTGGGCGAGGGGATGGTCACTCCTGATGGAGGAAACACGCGCACGCACACACGCACACATGCACACACACAGATAGATCAGCATTCAACACGTCTGTTCCCTTCAAAGTCACCACAGAGTTCATAGCACTGGATTTGGGATTCCACCCCGGGGCAAATGGACTCTGGAGGTCCTGGAGGTCTGCAACAACAGATCCTCACAGACTCTCGACACTGGGGCCCCTCTGAGGGGTTTCCTCAGACCCCCGCTTGCCCGCGGCTGTGCGGCCCTCCGCGACACCAACCCCACTCTTCAACTTGGCAGGC
Source organism: Esox niger (assembly GCA_016801105.1). Lineage (NCBI taxonomy): Eukaryota > Metazoa > Chordata > Actinopteri > Esociformes > Esocidae > Esox > Esox niger. The sequence continues at coordinate 60,557 of JACXGJ010000525.1, read as the reverse complement.
AAAACCACAAGCCCGTCGGAGAACGACGGCAGACGAGGGAAATCTAAATGCCTAGATCGTTTTCATGTTGCTAAAAGCTTGGTTGTCGCTGCCAATGACCTAGCGTCCATTTGGACAATTACATGAATCCACACAGAGCCCCCTTTAATGTCCTCCTGAATTATCCATACCTGTTCCTATATGTTTAAATTTTAAACTGTAAGACACATCCTGCCTACCTCTGTATGTAGGAGTTATTGACTCCTCTGTGGTCGAGATCATGGCTCAGTGTAGCAATCATCAAGGCCAGGACCTCTAGATCACTCATGTTACTCTGATGGAGACAGATAGCGGAATAACAGGTAGAGAGACGGATAAAGAGAAGACAGAGACCGAGAGAGACAAACAGATAAAGGAGAGGAAGACCGGTCGAGACGGATCAATGGAGAAACAGAGAGGAAGAGAACGACAGGTGGAGAAAGAAAAAAAGCATAGAAGACAATTAGTCAAAACATCCACTAATATGCCTTTGGGGGTGTCTTTTACAAACACAATAGTATGAACGCAAACATACCTTCTGGGTTTACAGGAGCCCTGAAGCACAAGGCAAAACATTTTTTTCTTCCAGACACTCAGTTAATCTTGTTTGAACAACTTAGTAACTTGTTGGAACGACTGAGAAATTGAACAAAAACTAAATAAAACCCTTTTGCTAAGTCGCTGAAACAAAAAGAAGTTTGCCTCAGGCTTCAGGGGTTCCGTATACATTAGCTAATGGAAAGAACACACAGGTAATTATCACGGGCCGGAATTACAACAAGCATGAAATAAATGGTTTGGTTTAGGCAAACACACTGGCATGGTAACACTCTGGTGACATTTAGACCCTTTGAACAGTCTGAGAAACCAGCTTACACACTAAGCAACAGCCATTATCTGGCAGCACCTGGAATGTACCATGTCACCTAACAGTGGAGTTGCAGGCTCAGGGTTTTCAAAACAGCAGCCAGGCTTGTGGAACATAGCGAAAGTCAAAACGCAACCAAACGCTGGTAGCTCAGCGGGGCAAGACAGTTGGTTTGATTGGTGCGACCGACCACATGTACAAAAACGTCTTTTGATAGTAAACGATTGGATTATTGGATGGTAAAAACACGGGTAAGAATCAACACGTGTGTGTACGCATTGGTCAACTCAACCCACACAAGTGTCTATACTGGCGCCGAGTATTCAATGATTGGATAGAGCTCTGGTCATGCTGGTCATCAATTGGCTGAGCTCACCTGTAACCGGCCTGATTTGAACAAAGCAAACATGCACTGGGAGGTGTTGAATGCGTGTCTCCAGTTGTGATAGGCCACGTTCTTCCTGTAGTTCTTCTTCACACTCAAGATCCACTGGCAGAGACTCTACACCGAGATAGGGAGAGAGAGATGGAGAGAGCAAGATGGAGAGAGAGTGAAAGAAATAGGGAGAAAGAGGAAACACAGAAACAGAAAGTGAGGAGTATATGAGGAAACAGACAAGAAAAGGTAAGGAGGAAGAGGGAAAAGCACGAGGGAGTAATGAGAGCTCAAATGAGAATAAAACAGAAAAACAGACTGTGACAGCGACTTCAATTGCATCTGTACTTCCTCAAGCAGTAGACATTAATACAATTACCCCGGCACGACAATCTGATTGGTGCTATGGGGAAAACATTAGTCACCCGGCGAATCAAATCAATGGGTTCTGTTGCTCCAGCCTTTTCCAAGGCCGTCTATTTACAGGATACGCTTCCAATCAAATCCATATTAGTCAGTAGAGTGGTTCAATTAAACATCCGAGGTGTGTGTCGACCTCCCACTGGACGCCCCATACAGCTGTTCTGAGGTCACTGAAGGTTAAAGGTAAACCGCGCGTCACGGGACTGCATCGGAGAGATCAGCCACCTGTAGCCTAACAGTGCTCCGTCCCGCACTCATGTCTACGCCAGGGTGGTCGGCGTGCCTGCTCTCACTCACACGGCACCGTGGAGGGCCCTCACGGGCCAATCAAAGGCCCTCTTTATGAGCCGTCCGTCTGCGCCAAGAGCCCTCCAGCCAGCGGCCGCGCCGTAAAAGGACCTCTTGATAGGGAGCTGGGTGACAGAACGAGGAGCTGATGTATACGCCAAGGGCAAGCTAGTGGATGATTTTATTCATTTAGCGCTGTTTGTGTGTGCGTGTGTGGCTGTATAATATTTATGTATGATAATATTTACAGGGCGGTGGGCCATGTTATAGGATGTGCAAACACACATCTATGTGCTCCCATGTGCACATTCTAAGCACACAGTCTTACACATGCTCAGTCCGGTATTACCAACAAAAAACCCATGTTCCCTAAACCTAAGCTTTTCGTTTACAATCTCCTAACCTCACCAGATGGAACTAAACCCATCCCTAATGCATAAACCTAATTGGATGTGCCACCTAACCCAACCCCCTTTTAGTCCAATGACGTCCCCAGGAAGGTAAGTAAAACAAGCCCACACACACTCAAACACACACACACACTCCTACCTCGTATTTCATCTGGAAGTTCTGAACCAAGTTGAGGTCCACAAACATGCGAATGGTGGCCTGTGTGGTCTCAGCATCGGACAGCTCAAAGTCACTGAAGCAAAACTCCATCAGCCGCAGAGACTGGGCCGACGGAACCATGGATGCCTTGACACCCAGAGGGAGAGAGGGAGGGGAGAGAAGTGTGTGAGCCGGGCGTGCCTAAACACACAGACCTGTGCCCCCCCCCCCCCCAGCTGCCAAGCGCTCCTTTGGGTGGTGGAATAATTATTATTATTTCTGTAAGCTACAGTATTTTTTGCCCTTCAAACTCTGTCTGCCTTCAGGTCATCGTAAAATTACTTGAATCCAGCCTCCTGTGCACGTGGCTTGAGGAGCGTGGACACGGGACCTGTGTGACGAGTGACCCAAATAGTTGAAATCTTAACAGTATTGCCACAGTAGTGGAACATTTGAGCAGCGGTAGATTGAACCAACGTCATCGTTTTACGCCCTGGTTAGACGTTACGCGCAGCGGAGAGACCGAAAGACACTTTGAGCAGCGGGGAAGGAAGGGGGACTGCTTCAACCACCATCATATTCTGTGTCAGGTTTGTGACAAAAACACCTGGCCAATTTGCAAATATACGTCAATAATCTGTCTCTAAGCTTAAGAAACTCGTGGGGACCATTTTTAGGGGTTTTACTATCAATGTGGACACACACACACACACACACACTCCCTGTCTTCTGTCAACCATGGACCTCTAGCAGGCACTGATAACCACTGACCTCTGATCAGCAGAATCAGAGGCACATAGAACAAGCATCTATTTGGTCTGGCCTGGCCTCCCTTACAGCAGACAGGACACAGCTTAAACCAAACTTGATCTGTCCCTCTCTCTATAAGTGTTTATCTCTCTATCTCTCAGTCTTTGTCTCTCTCTCCCTCCCTCTGTCTGTCACTCCCATCTATCTTTCCGTCTGTTACTCTCTATCTATCCCTCTCTCAAAATTATGTGACTTCCTCTTTAGTCTGTGACTGTATATGAATACTTTCTCTTCCATCTCTCTCTCGCTCTCTCAATCTCTCTCTCTCTCTCACATGCAGATGTCAAAAGCAATTCAAGAGAACTCAGAATTACAAGGTTCATTCTACAAAAAGATTGCTTCAGAGATAATTGGCTTGAAAGTTCTAAACACTCCCCGGTTTCCAAATGGAACCTCAGTGTCTACTGCTTGCATGTTTTTCCTCCAAATTGGTAGACTGTATCCGTCTAACCACAGAGACATCAAACCAGAGAGTCAATGCTCAGTAGAAGCACTGTACTGAGCACAGCCCGGGGAGCTAACATGGCCTAAAAAGGAGTCTGGCCCAGATATGATGCTGCACAGGTCCAGCCGTCACAAAACGCCCACTGCCCCGGGGAGGGGACCAAATTAGATTCAGTCATCGGGCCATTTCATCTCAGGATATGAAAATGCTGTTTGATCTCTGGAAAAGGTCACACAGCATAATTGGGAGTCTGATGGTGTTCAGAGTGGGACAGTGCCCGGGTCATTATCAGGCTCATCAGGAAACGCACGGGGAAAGACAGGAAGAAAGTGAAAAGGGAAGTCAATAAATGTGTTTGTACTTAGAACATAGAGTAACAGGGCAAGACATTAACAACTGAGCCCCTAATCCACAGGACTCTGATGGCTTATCTATGTCCATTTAAAGGCTTCATAGGGAGATCACTGTGCAGACATGGCAGCTGTGACTGGTAGGAGTTCATTTAATCTTTTAACCACACACTGTGTGGAAGGAAAATGGTAGAATTCAGCTGGGGATTTGACCAACCAAGCTGATTGGTTCATTGGTCAAATCCCCAGCTGGACTTCTGTTCTCTCCTCAGGATTAGGTCTACAAACCATAACCATAAGCCTAACCATAACCCTAACCATAACCCTAACACATACAATAGTGTTTATAGTTTTGTCCTTTCTCCCCAAATGCCAATTTGTATGTATATGTGTGTGTGTGTGTGTTTGTGTGTGTGTGTGTGTGTACAGCATCTGTGTAAGTGTCAACCATATTGTGGGAGTAAATATCTGGGTTTACATGCTAAATTTGCCTACAGGGAGGAGGTCATGCACCTGGCGGCGTGGTGCGCTGACAACAACCTGGCCCTCAACGCGAAGAAAACCAAGAAGCTCATTGTGGATTACAGGAAGTCTAAAGGCTGCAGTCACACCAATAGTTCTCATCAATGACACTGAGGTAGAGCATGTGCCCAGCTTCAAATTCTTGGGTGTGTCCATCTCCGAGGACCTCTGCTGGATCCTCAGTTTCTTTCATCCACTGTAACCCTGCTGAACCATGTGACCCATCACTAACTGTACTTCCCCGGCTCTCAGGGACCTTTTTGCACTACTCCTTTGTACTACTCTGACACTGCCTTGTAAAGTCTGATAATGGAAGTTTTCAGTTGTTACAGGTTCAGTTGTTACAGGTAAGCTGTCCCTGCATTTCAGTTTCACATGCTACCTTACTCCTTCAATTTGCCTCGATTACACATCTAGAATGACATTTAGAATTGCCATTTGTATCCGAACAACTATAATCCCATTTGTAACGTACACTATACTTAACACTTGTAAATGTTCTGCCCTCCTCTTTCTGCCTTAATTGCTGATTTTGTGTTGCCATTTGTACTGCATTTGCCTCCATTGCACATCTATACATTCCGCTTGTAATTTACATTTACTTAATACTTGTATACACTTGTACATGTTCTGCCCTCTTCTATTTGCACTTCTGGTTAGATGCTAACTGCATTTCGCTGTACTGTACTCGTACTTGTTCAGTGACGTGTTTCATTACATCACGGCGGAGGTCCAGACGTTCCGCACTCTGACCTTCCACCGAGCCTTAAGAGAGACATCCGTCTACCCGGGCAAAGTGGGTCGAGTGTGATTGTGTGTTCGTGTGGTGTTAAGTTAATAAAATGCAATTTACCGCGGTTACCTGCAGCGCCCGGGTCTCTTCCTCGGCCGCAGACGCGTGATACGAAAGGACCTGCGAATGACACGCACGCACACGCACACACGCACGCACGCGCACGCACACGCACGCACACACTGTAATGGCCATGGCAGACTAGACTAACATTCCACTAGCTGTCCCACTTTCAGTTTCTCTCCCCATGGGACGTTTCCGATCTCCTCATGGAGCGAGGCCGGCCAGACCCCCCCCCCCCCACACCCCCCACCCACGGCTACCGCTGCGGAAACAGGGCTGAAGTGGTGGATTCTGGGTAACAGCGGGGCCGAATGCAGCTGGTGCTGAGAGGGACCACCGTGAGGGATCCCTGACGGCTCCAGAACGAGGCCACGGAGCGGGGGAGGACCGGACAGGCCGGGGCGGGGCGGGGGAGGAGAGGAGGAGGGAGGGCGACCGGATGTGACGGGGGCATCAGACGAGGGGAGGGCAGGAGAAGGATGCCGGCAGGGGTAGGGAGCGTGATGCCAAGCATCCAAAACACCATCCAGCCTTTCCTAAGGACGTCCGCAGCTGGCCCCTCCAACCAGGTCCGGTGTGTCCAGAGTGCAGATGCCTCTGTGTTGCAAGTGACATTGGCTGTTATAAAGCTACGTCACATGGGGGGGGGGGGGCAACGGATTCCCGTAGGGGTTCCGATCTGGTTGTTCTGTTCTAGGATCAGCTTGCAGTCCCTTGATCCTAACGGCCTGGCTCTCACCTCCAGAGTTACTTCCTGTTTGGCCATGGCTCTCTCCACGGTCTCGTACATCTGGGTGTTCTGTATGCCCAGGCCGCAGAAGATGGCAAAGGCCTCCAGGAACTGCTCATCGTTTCGGTTGAAGGACTTCACGCCCCCCGAAGCCTCGTCCATCTTGTTCACCAGCTGACACACACCTATATACGAATGACAGAAAATGTTCTACACAAATATACTGACTGTAAAGAAAGATCCTGACTCTACAGTCATATATACTGACTCTAAAGACAGACACTGACTCTAAAGATAGATACTGACTCTACAGATACTGACTTTACTGACGCACATACTGACTCTGCAGACACAGACTGACTCTACTTTCACACGTACTGACAGGTACTGACTCTACTGACTCACACTTTACTCACATACAAACCAGATAAGACATCTTTAAACATGACACTAAAAACAACACTTGTTTTGGTTAATCAAAAAATATTCCTGGGTAATATAAATGTATATTCATTATTAATGGCAGTGTCAGAGCTACTACGGACAAAGAATGTCCATGTTTGTATTAATTAATTAATCTCAATAAAGGCACAGACAATAAATCACACGAGAGACAAAAATAATAGTTTGAATTTATGAATTCATTACGAGGAAATAAAGGGGAGTGAATAAGGGTGTTATGTTAATTATTTCTATATCTGTGTCCTTGGGCGGTAGGTTGTCCTTTGATCTGACTGTTTCCTTAACTCTTCAGACTGAAGAGATCTGTTCTGTTGGAGGATTGGGAATGGGGGGTATACAGTACAGTACAGAACATAACCGTAAAGTACTCTCCATAAGAATTGGGCCAGTGAAGTCAGTGCTATTTTTGGTGTTCACTCAAGGCATATACAAATTTGATTAAAAAATGAAAATATGGCAAGAGTACAGAATGTCACCTTTCATATTTTTGTCTTTTTCAACCCTTGGCTTTAGCTTACAGGTGTTTCTAATTGATCACATGTTTCCTGTTGCTGTGAATTTGTAGTCTCATTTACATCCTTTAGTTTTGCTTTTGGAGTCTGTGTTTGGTGTCAGTATGCTTAATCCCACAAGAAGTCTAGAGAGCTGTCTATGAAAGAAAAGCAAGCAATTTGAATGCAAAACCAGAGCTAAAAAGTTGGGTAAGCCAAATCAACAGTCTTCAGCAATCAACAACAAACAGGTCGCCCAAGGAAAACAACCGCAGTTCTTGACAGAAAATTTACCATAGTTGTGATGAACAACCCTAAAATATCTTTCAGTGAAATCATCAACAACATCCAGAATGCCGGTGTGAAACTGTCACAATCTACTGGTTGCAGAAGACTTACAAAGACCACTGCAATATGCTAACTTCTGATCAGCACCTTTCTCCAATAAGCCACGTTAGAATTGTGAAACTTTGTGTTATATGGACAGATGAGATGAATGTGAACCTTTATCAAAGTGATGGGAAGGCAAAAGTGTGGAGAGAAAAAAGGAACTGCAGATGATCCAATGCAAACCATTTCATCTGTGCAGCAGGTGGAGGTAGTGTCATGGCATGGGCATGCAAGGCTGCCTATGGAACGGCTCACTCATCTTTATCAATATAACAGATGATGACAACTGCAAAGCTCTGAAAGTGCTGTTATTCTTAGATGATAAAACATATGTGTTGAAACAGCCATAAATAAAAGATGACAATCTGTAATTTTGCCTCATATTAATTTTAATAATATATCTCTTGCCTTGAGTGTACACAAGACATATAGTGCACACTGCATATTGTGGTTATATCACTGCCCAGATCATTATAGTATGTATTTGTAGTTTTATACATTTAGCTGAGATAAACATTTATTGTGTATTAGATAAACTGTTTTCTGTCTTGTAATTATGAGCTAATGATATTTTCAGTGTACTGAACACTTAAGTGCTATTCATGCTAACGCTAATGATGTGTTAATGAATGACATGGATATTTTTGAAATGCTAGTCATGCCAACGCCAGGGACGTGTTAGTGAATAGGATGGACATATGTAAATGCCAGCTACGTCAACGATGATTATGTATTAATGAAAACAAGAGCATCGACTTAATGGCTGAGACTAATGAATGATAACACAACGAATACATGTCTGCCCAACAATACTGCAATACAGAGAGAAAACTTGAAGATACCTATGACTTTATCCTTCTTCCCATTCCTGATTGGAGTACAGAGAAGACTTGTGATCTGGTTACTGGGGTGGTCTGGGTTCTCACTCTGGAGACACGCAAAAACAAACAAATATAGATGACCAAAAAAACAAATACAGATGAACAACACTGGATTCTGAAAGAAGGAAGATCCTAGAGTCGGCCGAGCTACTGACCGTCCAGGGAAACCGTTGGTCTTTGGTGACGTCGGAGATGTTCAGGGGCTCCATGGTGTTCTTCACGTACTGGGCATACATGTAGTTAATCTGACTCACGTCGCATTCCCTGTGAAGAGCGCAACACTCAGATGCTAAATATCATCGCGTGTCTTATCGGGCTACATCTTAGATCAGCTGACCGGCGGGTGTTTTCCTCGGTGGAGGTCAAACGTGAGACAATCGCGTGACCGCCACTGCAAGGAATTACGAGGGGGGTCGACACGGCATTTCAAGACGGTACAGACGTTCAGCTGTGCATGAAGACGGAGGAACAAGACTCCATTCTTCTAGCACAGGCCATGGAGAGTTGACCAACATGGATCGGCATTCGAATAAATCCGAAAAGTCTAACATTTGGTTTCCTCCAAACTGCAGTCATGTCGGGGCCTGTATACGGATCACGTCTAGCCTACTATGCTTACGGAGATGGAAAGGAAAGAGTACTTGGCAGCTCTTGTGCTTGTGTAGTACGACAAACAAAGTGCCGGGTTAAGTACATAGGGGCCTAAGACTGTTGACATCTACTATGTTATTCACACATTATCACCAGGTAGTGGATTGAGAAGGGGTGAATTGAGAAGACTCATTAGACCGAAGGCTGATGGGTGAAATGAACGAGGCGGGGTACTTTAAGTGCATTAAACACTTGCTAGCTGGTTGATTTAAGTTCTGGTCTGTTTCGCCATGAAAATGTATCACAGTTGTTTGGATTGTTACAACCCAACAGAGTTTCTCCTTAAATGGAGACTGCGAAGGTACAAACGGAATCCGATAAACTCGGGAGGAGATGAGTTTGGAAAAATCCTCTGTAGCGAATTTCACAAAAAAAATTGCCTCAGCCAAAAGTGTTTGCACGCTGTTTCTTTGCCTGTTTCATTTGTCGAAAGTGTATGGCTGTGAGACAGAGGCCATCATAAAAACCATTACACCTGAGCTCTCATTTACCTAGTTGAGTTATGATAAGATGGCAAGGAACATTGAGACAAGACAGAGCACCTGGTTAAATGTGAGGGAATTGGCCAGAAAAGTGATGGATTGGAAAGCGTGTGTGTGTGTGTGTGTGTGTTTGTGTGTGTGTGTGTGTGTGTGTGTGTGTGTATATGTGTTAGTGTGTCTCGTATGTGTGTCTAAGTGGGGTTATATGTTAATTGCAGGTTACCACCGCAACAACAACATTCCAGAACTCAGTGAAGCCCGTCTTCGTCTAAAAATAGACAAACTTTCAGTTCCTGGTCAAGTCATCAGTCATTGGCTGTAACAGAACTCTAAAATTAGCCACACTGAATCCAAAAAGGGGACAGTGTTCATACAGTAAACTGGACACTAAATGTTAAAATAAACAACTGCAAAACTCCATCCCTAAACAAGGTCGAATTGCAGACCATACAAAACAATAAAACACCAAATTATGCTTTCTCACCAAATAAACCGGACTGCAGTTCAGGCCGGGCAAAAAGAAATGACAAAAATAGAAGACTAAGCTTTTGATAATCATGTCAGAGAAGTACTGCGTGCAAGCGCCTAAAAAGCCTCCCACCGACATCTGACCATTGCGTCAATGCTAACATCCTGCTGCTTGCTGTATCCCATTTGGCCCCCTCCCCAAAGAACGCTTCAAATGACTGCCTCTTAAGACAGGACTGATCTCACAGTAAACACAGAACAACCTTTTTTTGGGGGGTTGGGGGGGTGTGATTAAAAGATTTATACAAACGGGGAAGTGTTTGATGAAGCCAAGCCAAAATGTAAAAGTATGAGACACAATGGGAGGGAACACTTCCACATCTGCTTCATTTCACTCCTGTCTCCCTGGAAGGGTTCTCTGTCTTATCTTCCTGCCTGGGATCATTCTGTTCTTACTGGTTATCTATCTACTACATATCTTTCTCAAAAACGAACCCACTTTCTTAGACCAGCAGGTAGACAGACCAGCGGTTGGATGGTCAAAAAGCCTACCAGTTTTAAGTGGCTGTGAGATTAAGCACAATTCAAATGAAGATGAGTAACAGTATCAGGTTGAGATTTAACTAACTTTCAAGTTTTATTTTGCAAAGCAATTATTAATCAGGCAGAGGACAAGCCTGCCTGTCAATCCTTCTCTCATTCTCCCTCTCTGTGTCTCTTTTCTATAACCTTCATGCAATCACAGCCTAAGGAACAGCAACAATAATGTATTTGTTTGTGATTCATTATATATTGACAGAGTACTGACAATATATTATTGGAACCAACTTGATTCAGATAGTCCAGACAGTCGCCCAGTCCTCTGAGAATATTTATAAAGTTATTTAGTAGACGCTGTTACCTAGGGCCACTTGCATGAGTAATCAGGGTCAAAGGCCGTGCCAAAGGGCACCACAACAGATCAGGATTCAAACTAGCAATGTTCTGTTACCAGACATATACTCTAGCCTGTATGCAGTCTGTTGTACATGACATTCCAAGGGAGAGACAGACAGTGCTTGTATCACTCTGTCAAAGCGTTTGACACCGAACAAGCTGAATCACAGGCCGTCTGTCAACCCTGCAACACCCCGACCTCCGCCACTCCAGCCGCCCCGTGGATCACATCAGTCTCCCTCCATTAACAACGAGTTCTGAACCGGCACGCGGTCCAGTGGTTCGCGGGCATCGAGCTTACCTTTTGGGAGCGTCCGCCGCTTCGCCCAGCTCCTCGTATTCCATGTGAAACACGCTCGAAAAGGAGTTCTGTAACACACAACCATCACAGCGGTTATTGGCAGCAGCGCCCCGCGGCAATGTTGGAAAGAGGCAGAGCCGGGTAGCAGACACGGCAGCTCGGCAGGCTTTGTGGCTAAGCTAACACTATTAGTGTCCAGTGACAGTACACACAAACCATGTGTAGCGTGGACCCCACAGTGGGAGAGAGAAAGATAGAGTGTGTGTGTGTGCGTGGGTGGGTGTATGTGTGTGTGTGTGTGGGGGGGGGGGTTGTGTGTCACATCCTGATGTGTGTGAGTTTTCATATCAGGTTCCCTGCTCCCATCAATTAAGCCATTACGGTAAACCACCGGGTCCAAGCAGTTATGACTGCGGCCCTGCCATTTCTACAGGCCTCTCCCTTCTGAAAGAAGAGAGGGAACTTGATATATTACCCATCAGGCCCTGCCAGAAGCTGAGTTTATCTCAGCATTCCAGGCCTCACGGTTAGGGTCCTTATAGGGACTTGTTTTCAACCTGCACTCCCCTCGCAAAGAATACTTCTTCCATTTTCTTCGGCAGGATGTTAGGATCCTGAGAGAGTAACCCAAACGAGATCAAGGGGGACAAAAGATCCTCTTTCTTACTTTCAGTCACGGAGTGTTATTAGAGAAACTACAAATCAATATGCGTTGTAAAACATACAGGACATAATATCTCCATCAAGCTTTGCCCCGTCAGGGATAGATGACATGAAGTCCAGTAGGTTGTACATGAATATTAATATGCACCCACGTCTGACAGCAGAGGGTTTAGCTTGGTGTTATAGCAGGAGAACAGAGTTTAACGAGCCTGCAATTCTTTAGTGTAATAATTAATCTAGGTTTTTTATCACAGTCCTTGTCAGGCAGATCAATCCCGGAGACCACATCGGGCCTGGCCAGTTATATAACATTTGAATACACTTTATCAAACCCAGAACAACACAGAGCTCTAACCTTTGGTAACGGAGCGTTTAACAGAGAGCATGCAGAAGAGAACAAAGTCCCATCGGTTGATCCAAACCCCAGAGAGTGTCTAGCCTTGCCCACCCAGACCGGATTGTTCCAAACTCAGCGACCTGGAAGCATGCAAAACAAAACACTTCCAAGTGGCCGCAGTAACACTTTGTCGCAGCGGTTTGTCGCTTCACAAGAAACAGAAACACCCTTGTTCCGTGCCAATCAGTGCAGCATGGACACAGCTTGGCTGTGGGCAGTTGGCAGTTGGCATCGCTCCACTCAACTGTCTCCGAGTAGCGCTGCGATGTGGTAACTGATGCCTGGGTGCACGGGACACACGTGGATAGACGGGAGACGACTGGTTGGTGGACTAAGGTAAATAAATAACATGCCTTACATCAAGCCATTTTCTTATTGGCTAATGTGGGCCGGGATCTTTCAACCAGACTCTCCTTGCATCTGGGCGGTAGAGTCTGGGACAGGAACTAGATCTTATCTGTTAGTACATTATAACCGACCCGGTCTCCACTTCTAGGGACCAGGGAGGCCATATTTACAGCCTCACAAGTTTACAGATGTCATCCCTGTTTACAGAGCGTCACAGAAGTGAGGTGTCTGGGCTCTGACAAACGAGTCGGTGCCTTGTTTAATTAGCTTTGTCATTTACAAGCCTTGTGGCTCGTGGAGGGAGTCAGCACGCCACACACGTCTTTGTTGAATATCAGTGCAGACCTTAATATTGAGAGTAGTCACACAGTCCTCAGAAAGATCTCTAGATCTATAAAGAAATCTGCTTGCGTTGGCGATGTCTGTTACATCGCCAACGCAAGCAACAGCTATGGACTGAGCATGAGAAGTTAGAGGAAAGGCCGTTACTAAGTTTTTTTGGGGAGAGAGAGCGTGAATGGACAGAAAAAATAAAACCCATATTCACTGCCACAGCACTAATTGAGCTAGTCACGAATATATCAACAGGTTCAAGATAATGTGACATTTCTCATTTAGGGGAGGGTTTTAACTGTATGTGGCTCTATGATGTTCACAGGTGTAGGGTTGTGTTACAGGATATACAAACACACATCTACAATGCTTATTTAGAGACGCCAGTGCCCAACCCCCTATTCCAGTGCCCTATCCTGTCAAATAACCCCTAACAGATGATGTGGTCTTCATGCTACTGACATTCACTGTAAAACTCAGGCAGTACAGACAAACTCCCTGGACCCTGTAGAAACGGTGTCTGTGGTAAACAGGCCACAGACTCATTTGTAACTGTCAGTTTTCAATAACTGAATATGATTTCTTCCTGATAGCTGGGTAAATATTATGGGACTGGCGCCTTGGCCGCGGTTGGCTTTGCCAAGTTGCGATGATTGTCTTAATTACCCATGGGCCCCCAGACACGTGAACAGAAACAACAAACACGCACACGCACGCACGCACACACGGGAATGCATGCAGACTGACGCACACACGCTGCAGGCGACTGGTGACTGATTCACTTGGGCCTCTTATTTCAGAAGCACTAAAACAGGCTCTTTCTCCTCTCCTGATTGTGAGGGTGACTCATTTTGGCAACCCCCCCCCAAAAAAAACATTGAATTGTATAGAAAAGCTTTTAGCTCCTTCCAATCTCGCTCAGTGAGAAACACAAGAACCTTATTGAGTAATCTCCTGTGCTCTCCTCTCCAACTTACTCAATGCAACAAATTACAGTCCTTGCCCTAGCTAAAAGAAGTAGAACAAAAGTCTTGAATTTGTGGTGAATTTGCAAGTGTGTGTGTGTGTGTGTGTGTGTGTGTGTGTGTGCGTGCGTGCGCGCGCGCCCGCGGGCTTTCAGCAGACGCACGTCTTCGCGTGAAGTGCTTGCAAAATGGTTGCGTATGTTAGCGTGCGCCTGCCCATGTTCATGTGCTTCTCAAAACAAACGTTGTAATTGGCTGCTTGGCCGAGGTGAATAAAGGGCGATTCAGCTAGTTGGGCTCTGCTGTAAATCTGAGCGGTGTCATTATAAGACACGGCAGCTGCTCTCCTCTCTGCCCAGCTACAGACACCTCAACGTTGGCCTTCTTCACGGAAGAGGTGCTCGTAGATTTAAATCACCTTTCAACACCTTGTTTGTGTGTGTGTGTGTGTGTGTGTGTGTGTGTGTGTGTGTGTGTGTGTGTGTGCGTGCATGCATGCGTGTACGCGTGTATACATGTGTTAAACTGAGTGCGTGCATGAGTGCCTGCATGTGTACACAAAATTGTAGGGTATGGGCTAACGGGCAGACAGTGGTCCAGTACTTTTCCATAGCCACCAGTTGACATTAATGTACTAGTTGAATATCAGATCGAAACATACTGGCCAAGTACCATTACGTTTGCTTTCTCTCCTAATCACAGGAGGCAGAAAGAACAAAAACAAACACTTGTGGAAAAATGTCCCTAGTTGTCTGAGTGGAAGGGCCTCAATACATCCATTCACTGTTTGTACTAGTTTAAGACGGTGAAATACAAATGACGGCATACTTAAGTGGATTTAATACGCATTTTAAATGCGTAAACCAGAAATACTGGCAAAATGCTCTTTGAACTGCTAACGAGCTGACAATGGACAATGTTGAACCCAACTCAAGCATATAGGTTTTAGATGATTTCAAAACAGAAGTGGTTGAGTCCAAATTCCATCCCATGTGTCTGTATAGAGTAAGGTTAGCAATGTCTAATTATTTTAAGTGATCTTTTAAAATATCTTCAGAAATATTTTTCAGTAAGACCTTTTAATGTTGCCTGATTTACAGTGCCTTGGGAAAGTATTCAAATGTCTTCCCTTTCTCTAAATTATGTTTGTCTTATTGACATTTTTATGACGAATACTTTTATATTTTCTGCCATTAAACACATTATTTTTCTGTGGAAAACTATGACACTTGTTGGCTCCAGAGTATTTCAGGACTCTGGGAATTTTGTTGAATACTGTGGGTTCCCTAATGTTTCTCCAGAATGCTGAGCTACTGCTGGTGGTTCTAGAATGCTATTGGGTTAATGGTGGTTCTCCAGAATGCTGTGTTACTGCTGGTGGTTCTAGAATGCTATGGGATTTATAATGGTTCTCAAGAATGCTGTGGGCCCCTTGGTGGACCTGAAGTTCTGTGGGACTCCTGGTCTTTTTTTAGTATACTTGTACAAATGGTTTGCCTCATGCTCTCTTACCAACAGGTTACTAACCATGAAAAACATACAAGAATTCAGACAAAAGTAAGAAAAATATTTAAAGATAGAACAGAATGAATAAATGTAAAGTGATAGGATTAAAAATAACAAGTAATACAAAGAAAATATAAACATGAATTAAAATTAATAAATTAAAAGTAAATGTGCCCAGGTAAGGTTAAAGGTTATTTAGGTTTCTGTAAGTATAGGTGGAAGAAGCAGCAGATAGCTAATAAATGTCTGGAACATGTGAGTATGTGTGTCTCACCATAGAGTCTCCGTCCGCTATAAAGACAGTACAGCCCTGGGCCTGCATGAAGGACAGGATGGTTCCTGCTATCTTCCTCAGTAACACCTCCAGGGACTGCTGTTCTTCAAAGATCAGCCTGGCCAGGTCCAACAGCACCTACACCAAGTTAGTAAACCAACAACAGACACACACAAGTGTTACATGTCTTATTAATAACAGTGACCTTCATTTCACCAGACAGTTCAGTGAAAGACAAATTCTTATTTGCGACATAAGAAATTACGAAGAAATATTTGGCCGCATGAACATACGCCCGTGTATTCATACAAAACCCGAATGCAAGCTAGTAACAACAGCATGCGAACAGGGACACACGCAGGAATGCACACACACTGTTTGAAATCAGGAAAATCCACACACGGCAGCCGACCTGATTTCGTCGGTTTTCCAGCTGGGACGTTTCATAGAGCTGGGCATTGTGCAGGACGATCCCGGAGAATGCCAGGTAGGCAGAGAAGTCCTGTCGGGGGGGAAATCAAATGTCGGCCTTGATTCAGAGCTGGGGCGTTTACAGTGAACGACGGAGAAAGGAGATGAATAGAGCGTTCAAACTATGGTTCTTTCGCTTCGGTACCTTTTCATCCTGGTCAGTAAAGGTGCCGTTCTCTCCGCACTTCTTATTGATGGCCTGCGCCACCCCAACCACCTGAGAGACATGAAAGACAGGAGAGGGGGAGAAGACAGAAGAGAGAGATGGGGGATGAGGGAGAAGAGGGTAATGGGAGAGGGGTGGAGAAAGACAGTGAAGGGCATGAGCAAAGGGAGGGAGGAGAAAGTGGAGGGGGATGAGGAAGGAAAGAAGAGTGAACATGGGTAAGAGAGAGAAGAGGGGTAAGAGAGGAGAGACGAGGAGAGAAGAAAGAGACAGGATAGGTGAGGAGTGGAAGATGGAAGAGAAAGAGAGAGAGAGGAGAGTTGATGAGAGGAGAGAAAGCGGGAAGAGAAAGGGAGAGAGGAGAGGGGGTAAAACAAGGAGAGCAGCAGATCAAACGTTTGCAGGGAAAAATCTGAGCAAGAACTACAAAGACTTGAATACAGAAAAAAAAGATTTCTCTTTGACCTCAATATCTCATTTTTAAACTCTGAAACGAACTCCAAAGGTTTTTTATATGCTTCAACCTAGGCATAATATAAATAGTGTTGTGAGCCACGTACTGTCTGTTTATCTATGGTCTTTCATCTCCTGTCTGTGGTTTGGTTAAAGAGCTGAAATGGTTTAGATTGTCAATCTACCTCTTTAAAGAGTATCTTAAATAATCCAGCCGCAAAAGAAACGTCACTCTGTAAATTGCTCTGGATAAGAGCATCTGCAAAAAGATCAAAATCAATGTAAAATACACGTTTCCCTGGAAAACAGCGTCACCCAAATGATTGTAATATAAATGTTTTGGAGTTAGCAGATAGTCTTGATTTTAGAGCATCTGACCAGTAACCAAAAGGTTTCTAAATCAAATCCTTGACAAAACAAATATGAAACAAGTCTGCACTCCATAGGCCACAATTAGTTGAAAGGTATTTTTCTAACAAGAAGCCCTATTATCACATTTTTTCAGTGTGTTGTGCTCATAGGTTTATGTCTAGGAAAGCCCGTGTTGTGTCTTACCTCCTCCCTGTGGTTCTTAATGGGCATGCACAGGATGCTCTGGGTCTTGTATCCTGTGATCTGATCCACCTCCGCGTTGAACCTGGGGTCCTGTGGAGGAAATACAAACCAGGAGCTACAGTTCCATTCAACATGATCAGGCCAGCGATCACAAACCAAATCCGTTCCGATTTAAAAAGCTCGAATTGATCCCAGATCCCCTTCTACACTGGGACACAGAATACGGGGCCAAGAAGCAGATGGACATCCTAGACAATTGAGGAGACATGAAAGGATAACCACCAGATTTTCCCTTAGCTGTTGAGAGTGACCAGACCACTGCCCTAAGACAGATGGGTAAGTCCCAAATTAAACCCTATTTCCAAATCAAAATGCACTTGGTTAAAACAGAACCCATAGGGTCAACAGCAGGACCTCATATAGGGAATGGGGTCATTTGGGACACAGAGGGATTGGATGAATGTCCTGGAGTGGCTTGCTGGCCACCCACACCGTGACCTTTTCTCCGGCTAGCTGGTTCAGACGCCCAACACATGCTGACACTTTGTAGAAGTAAATCATGAACAGAATACTAATTCCATAAAACACCCACTTACCGATCTCCATGTAAAATCTCCTCTAACCTTCATCCCACACAAAGACAAAATCAACCACTTTCTTTTTCCAAATGATTCATTTCTCTCCTGCTGACTGACCGCGAGCCCCGAAACAGGGACTTTCAGGTAACTGGAACTTCAAATTTGGGACATCACCAGTCTTATGGCACCAGTGGGGATATAGGATCGCTTTTCAGCATTTTTGATCCCAAGAAATACAAGAATATATTGTAGATCAGCACAGATGGGGAATATTAGGGAGAGCCAGATGAAATCTGCAGAGGCAGACATTTCCTGAACATAATCATCGTCTGAGATTATTTGAAATATCAAGTATTTTATATGTCCGGTGATATTTTAACAAGAAGCACATTTTGTATTTGCACTTATAGTCGGCTTTTGGTTCCATCTTAGAGACAAATTCTCATCAGTCATGGGGGCTTACAATTTACACTTCTTACAGATAGTGTCCACATTTACACAGCAACACTGTATGGGCAATAATAAAACATCCCCCCTTAAATTCCACATACGGTCTGGTCCGTGTGGTCACCAACCACCGTCCCCGCCCAAAACATTCAGAGGCGAGATTCTCTGCTAATTGAATGCAGTCCCAGCAACCCTTGACTGGGGCTTAACAAACCAATCGGATCGCTGGGAATTCCCTGGGTCAGAGATACCTCCAAGTCATGCAGATGCACTTCCTGAACGCATTGCCTGTCGTGCACATATAACGCAGATTCCAGATCAGGTTCTATAGACCCAGCTGGGGGTGTGTTTTGCAACAAGCTGCTCTCTCACACACACACACACACACACACACACACAGACATGCACATACGCATACACACACACAAGCATAACCATATACGCCCACTGACTCCTCAGCCCTGACCTCCTCCCCCCACTCCTTGTTCCAGATTAACAAACTAATTGGACACAGGTGCTATTGGCCCTGTCTCATTTTCTTTCTTGCCTTCTCTGTTCTGTGTTTCTCTCTCTCTTTCTCTTTCTCTCTGTTTCGCTGTGCTTCGTGTGTTTTTCTCTCTCCTCTAGTTGGTCCCTGTTGGCTTGTTGAGGAAAACACCCGGCCACTTTATCAGAATTAAGTACTATAAACGTAACCAATAAAGTCATCGCTCTGAGTTAACCAGGGGTAAGTTACACAATGAAATGTCACATGATATTAAATATGAGTGATGAGAAAACACAGATCTGTTTTTCTCTCAACAGAACTGGAGGACCTTTTCACATGGTAAATTATTTTTTACATTGCCAAAGCAAGTGGAAAATAATAATAATGATAAATATATTAGAAAAAGCTATAATGAATAACAAAAATAAAAGCAAGTTTAAAAGAAACACATATACAATTTTAAGAAGACATTACACAAATGCATTTTGAATTATAGGATTTGCCAAGAGTTCTCTCACTATCCCAACCTTTCTCTCTCTCACAGTCCCAACCTTTCTCTCTCTCACTATCCCAAACGTCCTCTCTCTCTCTCTCACTATCCCAACCTTTCTCTCTCTCACTATCCCAAACGTCCTCTCTCTCTCTCTCACTATCCCAACCTTTCTCTCTCTCACTATCCCAACCTTTCTCTCTCTCACTATCCCAACCTTTCTCTCTCTCACTATCCCAACCTTTCTCTCTCTC
>JACXGJ010000525.1:0-40773 GCA_016801105.1 Esox niger | reverse complement strand
TCTCACAGTCCCAACCTTTCTCTCTCTCTCACTCTCTCACTGTCTAACCTTTCTCTCTCTCTCAATATCCTTAACCTCTCTCACACTCGTCCCCTTTCAAAGATATAACTCCACCATAAGGGTTCAAACTTAATGTGTGTGTGTGTTTTAGGTCTAACTATGTTTTAGGTCTAACTGGGCTGCGACCAAATGTCCCCAAGAGTATATTAAAACTACAAGAAATTGGACTCATGGGGACCTTTTGGGTTGGGTTAGGTTTAGGGTTAAGATTAGGGCAAGGGAGCATGCAATTTCTATTTTCTGGTCCCCATGAGGTTAGCTGTACAAACGTGTGTGTGCGTGTGTGTGTGTGTGTCTGTCTGTGAGCTCTTCACAATACACATCCTGTCTTTCCTACAGAGTTCTCCACC
Source organism: Esox niger (assembly GCA_016801105.1). Lineage (NCBI taxonomy): Eukaryota > Metazoa > Chordata > Actinopteri > Esociformes > Esocidae > Esox > Esox niger. The sequence goes on along the minus strand of JACXGJ010000525.1, from coordinate 40,363 downwards.
CACCCCAGCTTTTATCTCAGTTTCTACCACCTGACACAGCTGGGACTGTACTGGGAGAACACACACACACACGCATTCACACACATCCTGCACAAAGGAGCCGTCCTGGTCTAGATGTGTCTGTGATGTGAATGGGATAGAACAGGGGACACATGCAGCTCATTTACACTTCATGGAAATTTCCAATCAGCACCACTGTTGAGCTTCCACAGCTGTCTGAAAGGGAAAGCTGACACGTAGCTGGGGACCTAATGCACTGCGTGGGGTCAAAGGCTGAACCTCAGCTTGGTCTTCCGGGCTCTACACTTTGCGGACTGGGCCGGGAACTCTGTCATGACCTGTATCTGTTCAGGGTCATCATAGGAAGGTGACCTTTATGCCGCTACGTATCCACGGCTGCCCAGAATAAGTGTCCGTTCTTGACATGACAGTATCCTGTCTCAGTACTGACAGGTTGAAATGGCGTGTGGGTGTTTTGTGATTGGCTGCGGCGGAAGCGTGGTCTGCCCGGTAACATGAGGCCCGGATCAATGAACCGCAATTGTCATGGGAGGGCCGTGTCACCACAGAAGTATGTCTGGCCTTTTAAGTAAAAGATGGTCAATTCACGATTGTTCTATTTCACCTCAGGCGTGTGTATAAGGGCCTGTGTGTGTGTCTGCGTGTGTGTGTGTGTGTGTGTGTGTGTGTGTGTGTGTGTGTCTGCATGCGTGTGTGTGCGTCCTTCAGTTCAGTGATACACTTTGACCCAGATGAGACTGTTTGATGTCCGCACTTTCCCGCCCCTTTCTCTCCCTGTCTCCCTCTCCCCCTCCCTCACTGTCTCCTCTCTCTATTCCTCTCTCGCTCTCCCTCGCTCCCTGCCTCCGTCCCTCTCTCCTTCTCCCTCCCACTGTAATGTGGTTTCGGCTTGGCCAGTCACCCTTAGGTCCTGTACTCCGTCAGCAAAAGCTCAGACTCCCCAATACAAACACTGGCCTGACTCAAAACACACACACACACACACACTTCATTACATTCATCATCATAATGCTCTGTACGCAAACCCCACCAGGGTGTCCATGTTACGTGACACTCAGCAGAAAAACAAGGGAGGCCGCAAAAAGGAGGTCAAAGAAGTATGACTTCCATTTCTAACTGCTACGGCACTCTGAAACAATGTACATTGTAAAATTACAACAATATTAACAACTATTGCAATGAGTAGCTTATGAGTTTCTGCACGATGGATTAAACCACAACCAACGGTGTGACATTTGACATCAGGTCGAGAGTGAACCGTTCTCTTCAGCCGAAGTGCATTCTTAATCAGCCAGACCGTGTGAAGATGAATAGGGGTCAGGCCATTGGTCCAGGTCAGCCATGGGACACAGGGACACGTGAGTCCAGAGCAGCATTAAGCTCCGGTGCTTCAGAAAACTTTGGTTTATTAGCTTTGGAATTTGGGACGGGGAGGAGACATTCTGCTTTGACTGTGGACTGACTCTACCTTAAAATGAACAAAGGTATTAGGCCTGCTTTTCCTTAAGAGGAAGGAAAGGATTCCAATCTCCTCTTTTAGACCCAAAAAGGGATAAAGCACATGACTAATTATTCGAGACTTTAGTTACAGGAATAGGACTATAAAATGTTACAGTAATTACAGTAGTAGTTACAGTAATCGGACTGTAAAATTAACCAGGAAAGGAGAGAAGGACGTCACCAAAATGAGGGAGATATAAAGCGCCTCACCTGGTAGGCATTTTTGATGTTGAGAGGTTGACCCGTGGCCGCCACATGACCCACAATGCCTTTGTTCCATTCCAGGCGGATGCAGCTATTGGACACCTCCTCAAGGGTGGAGCCCTCTGCCACGTCAAACAGCCTGCTCACCAAGAACTTCCTGTTGGAGCTGTCTTCACCCACCTGGGGTCGGGGGGGGTGACACAACACAGACAGGAAGTGACACGGTTAGTAAGAGATACCGCAGTCATGCAGGAGGTTTCGAAGAAATTGTGCTTTTAAAAGTTGTCTCAACTGTTTCGACTACATGGTGTTTTGATGTGATAACTTGTTATCTGTGTACTTGATAATGCTATCATTGCACTGTGATATGCTTGTTTCATAAGATAGATAAGGATCAGACAGGGATTAAACGGCCATAAAAGAGACCAAAATGTCCTCCTGGGATCCAGTAGTTCCAACAGTTCTTACAGTTCCAACAGTTCCGTAACACTTGTCTATGCTTGAAAACTCGACATTTGTTATCACTTTCACTCCTTTAATCCAAGGTTCATAGTACTATCCCAAACTGAAGTAACACGGAAATTACAGCAAATTCTGTACACAGACCCCTATTTGAAAAAAATGGCTTCTGAGCTGTCTCTCATCAGGAAGTTGTGTTTACTTGCATGGTTAATTCATGCGAAACAGACTTGTCAGTGTCTAATCATGTCTCTTTGAACGCTTTGCGTTCCTTGCTGTCTGTTGCTGGTTTCCGACAACATGAGAACAAATGCAAGTCAAGCTGGGTATAATGAGGCAGATGAATGAGAATAAATCGACCAAACCACACAGTCAAAACACTGGGTGGGCCAAAATCAACTACTTTGTGCGTTCTTCAAGGCTAACAAAAAACCCTAACAACAGTCCAACAGATTGGAAAAATTCTCCCAAAGGAAGGCGTAGATGTGTAAGACACTAACATATGGAGAACGGTACACCAGCAGAACATTCGAGGGTACGCCGCAAGATACAAACTGCAAGGAAGACTTGAAGGCAGAACGGCCATTGTGCAGTTAGCTAAAAACTCCTTGGTAGCGATGGCATGTAATTCAGGGTTATGGTCCTGTCACATGATGAAGCATCGTCCAATTAATATAAAGGCATTGGACAGCTTAGATGAAGACTTACTGGTACCAGAGGTTCCAGCTGCAGGATGAACTCTGAAGTGTACAGAAACAACTCAGATACGACTGAACGCTGCTATATTCATTGGATGGCATTTCACCATGTGACCCTCAAATTAAAAGCCATCGCTTCCAAGTTCCGAGTTTTTCAGGGCCCAAAAGTATGAAGTTCTTGACTGACCAAGTCAATCACCCGATCAGGGTCCAATTGAGGACGATTTTCACGTTCTGAGCACTGATGGCAGGAAAACCCCAAAAGCAGGAATTGAAAATAGTTGCCGCATTACTAGGATAGATACCTGGTGCTACCCACCGAGCATTCTGGACACAGTAGTCCATCCTAACACCACCTACCAGGAAGAGGGAGTAGCGGTCCGCAGCGATCAGCTCATTGATGTGCAGAAAGATCTTGTGGCATAGCGCTGTCACGTCCAAGTGACTCGACACGTCCCTAACCAGCTCCAAAAGCCTGGCGCAGCGGTCCAAACCCCGGGCACTGCCGACCTCACCAATCATCCCGGCTGGGACCCCTCCCTGCTGGGTCCTGAAGGGCATGGGCGTCCGGATATCGCCCCGGTCAGGTTCAGTGTCACAGAGGAAGGTAAGCGCGCCCTCCGCGTCCTTGACCACGATGGGCCTCAGCGGCCTGTCGAACTCGGACGCAGAGATCTTGCGGGTGGGTGTGCCGGGAGCAGGGCTGAGGGCAGGGGCTGGGGAGGGGGAACGCCTGTCGTTTAGTCCCAGGGAAGGGGGCAAGGAGGAGGCTAGGCAGGAGCTGTCTGACGGCTGGCTGGGTCTCAGGGGTGGGAGGGTTTCTTTGGAGGATGATGAAGAAGAGGAGGGCTGAATGGAGTGGACTCGCTCAGCGAACCAGGCATTCACCATCTCCCTGCAAATACATAGTAAAATAAATGTTTTATACATTATAAAATAGTCACGGGCACTGTACATTCAAAACAGAATCTGAGGAATCGGAAAGCAACACGTCCACCACGCTAACCCGCGAAGCGGGGTTCCTCAGGGGTGTATGCTTAGCTTCCTTCCGTATTCCTGAGCATGGCGTTTTCAACGCCAGAGGATGTGGGTTCAATTCCCATGGGGAACGAGGTCGGAAATGTATACACCCACTACTGTAAATCACTCTTGATAAGGGCAACAGCTAGATTACTGAAATGAAAAGGTAAACATGTAGATTACAAATGACCTAACATGGTGCGCACACAGAAGAAAGCATGTCAGCAGCTCTTGGGAGATTGAAAAGAGTTGTGGGCAAGAAGTTATACAGCTGAGCCATTGAGTGCATCTCCCTGTCCCAAATGGAGGAAAGCCCTAAAAATAGTAAATGACCCAAGCCACAGACTATCCTCTGCCCTATGGTATAAAAGGTAAGGCATGAACCATTTTCACCCACAAAAAGCCATAAGACTGTTTAACAAGATTACCAAACTATAATCAAACCTGGCCATCTGCGTTAGTACCCCTTCTGGGATAATACATTTGGTTGTAAGTTTTGACAATATGCACACACACTAGAGTCTACATAAACACACACACAGACTCACACCCTGTTGCCACTGTTGGTTCCTATCTGTGAGTTGCTAGCCGTCCCTGTATTTACATAAACCTAAATAACCTCATACTGCCGCACATCAACAGAGTACTGGTACTTCCTGTAAATTGGCACTTCCTGTAAAGATTAGTGTCACATTGCTTATAATTTCTGGGAATCAAATATAGTGGTGTATATAGTTGTCACACATTTTTTTAAAATGTTTCAAAAAAATCTGGAATATCACCAACGAGAAGGAAACCTCTGGGGCGCTCCATAATGGCGACATGCTTAAAATGCACTACAGTAAAATGTTGCTGTCAATCCATATAACATTAACCAATAAGTCAAGTCTCACAGAGGTACATGCTCAAAGATACAGCATCGTTGTGGATTGGATGCAGAGCGTGGGGGTTAGAAGACGCTGTCTGTCGTTTAAAGGTGTTTAAATGCAAGCAGTTTTTGCTGCTGCGATTTGGGGAGATTTGCAGTCATGACCCGTGCCCATGCATTTCCATAGCATTTTGGTGATATAAACACAGACATTTAAATTGGATTTGTGCATTATTTGTCCACTGTGTGAGACATCAGTGTTGTGATTTATGTCCATAATACTGGAATGACATTTACAGTATCTGATGAATGGTTGTACCTGGTCATTATTATAAATTAATAATTTGACATCGCGAGAACATCTCTCTTTCTCAAACACACACACACACACACACACACACACACACATTCTTCCTCATACAGTAAGTCACAAATTATTTTGCCATCAGTACACTCTATTGATAGAGCATGACTGATACGCATTCAAAAACACTGTTAAGCACGTTGCCTTGGGTTTAAAGCACGTTTTAATTTTGTCAAAGACTTACTTCACCTGAACAGCCTTAGACGGAAACCTTTACTAAAACTGTGGCTGTAAAATGCATTTGCCATGAAATTTGCCAGTAATTTGGGCTGCCTGCCATGCACATAAAAATGAACTCTAACCACACTATGAAATAAAAAGCCGGTTGGAAGCGGAATGTTATCTAACCGAGCATAAAATATGGCCACGCGTGTGTGTTATGAGTTCTGTCTATGTGTGTCTCAGAGTGCGCGTCAGTTTGTGTGCACACGTGTGTTCACTCATGTGCGCTTGTCTGTGTGTGTGTGACCCCCTAGTGAGAACCCCCCCCAAAGATCAGCCCAAATGTCTCTTTAGGAGGCACTGCTAAATCAATAGCTCTTAGAGATCTTCATTTTATACCTAAACTGCGGATTTGTGAAAACGCATTTGAAGGTGCCAATCAAATGTTTACCTACATAATGTGATTAAGAAATAGGAAAACGAGAAGGAAAAGAACTGTGCGCGCACAAAAAATACACATCCCCAATTTCTTCTGCACCAGAAATATGCTTGACCTTTTCATGGGGCTGTTATGGTACAAACGGTTATACATAACATGAAACTTCGAATCATTTGACTGAAATGGAAATCAGGCAAACCCTGAACAGGCCGGCGTTAATTCTGGCTAGACGACTCGAATGCAAATAGTAGGTTGTCATAGCCTATTTTTCTGTGACGAACTAGAACAGTGTTGCGCAGCCAAACGCACCGGCCCGCATTGACATTTAAGTCAGCCTCGCTAAAACAGGTATCTCACCCAACATTCCTCTGTGGTATGAAATATAGCACACACTGATTGACCATATTGTCCTTTTGATAGTGACCTTTGTTAGATTCTTGAACACCTCTGCAATTTCTGCAAATGTCATAGGAATTTCTTACAAGGAAGTAAAAAAACAACTAATTCAGTTGTACTCCGCCAAATGTCTGGAACTACAACAAAACGCAGTTTGCAGAACTTTAAATTTACTTCGCGCGCTTACTTTTGATTTCCTCCGCGTGCTGTAACAGAATGGAAAAGAATCATCCAATAAAGGTTAATGATTACACTTTCGCTCTAATTTCTTTCGCTATTCGGTGAATGGTTACTAATTACAGAGCAGATGGTACGGCGAATTAATACATGTCAATGAACTGCTGTGGAAACGCTGGATACAGCTGGACATTGAACCGTAGTAGCATGTGATCATACTTTAAAAACCCCTACCTTGTACTGTCCGGTTTGCTAGCATGTTGTTATACGTTGACAGAAACAACCCAAGCAGATAAGATAGGCTACCAAAAGCTTTTTAATTCAAGGAACACGTCCAAATTGCAAATAGAAGGGACGGCGAGGATGTATCGGAAACAGAACTATCCCACTTTCAGAAATAGGGCCTACAATTAATCAGTTTAACTACGTCAGTCTGACTCCGCGCTTACTGTACCTTGTAGCCTTCCTGACAAAGTAGGTGTGAGCGAACTCCAAGTGGTCGTCAAGCCAAGCTTCCATCCTTTCGCTTTCTAGGGGAAAGCAGCCCTCCATGCTGATGGTTAATGTAAAAAATCCTACAATAATTAAATGACCACGAACAGTCCGAAGATGGAAGCAAATAATATCAGGCACTTGTAAGCAGTGTGATAGTTGCCTGTTTTCAAACCAGCGCTTTCTACATTGTGAGCGCGTGTGGGTAAAGCATTCGGCAAGGCTTGCCTTTGCGCAGCAACATCTTTCTCTCTCTCTCTCTTTCTCTCTCTCTCTCTGTCTCTCTCTCTGTCTCTCTGTTTATCAATCTTATATTATACCTCTCTCAGTTCCATTTCTATGCAAACTGCGTGAGATTTGTTTAGCGCGCCAAAGAAATGGAAATACAAAAAACGATCATAAATTAAACATTGCACTTAATTTGTTTCGAAAAGGTGAAAGCCTTTTAAATTGTATATTACTTATGTGTAGTGGGTAAACATGGGCAAATATTATAAATGACAAGGGAAAATAAAGGGATAGATATGTATTCGTTTTCAATGGTATTTGTGATCCACTGGTGGCCTTATGGCCATGGGTCACTCATCTTATTGCTATTATTTTGTCTGACGAGTTCATAATATGTTTGATTTTGCTTTCAATTATTTGTGAGTCTGTATGATCTGAAATAAATATGTGCTTCTAATGAGGTCTTATATTTTATTTTAATTTATTTAACCATTATTTAAAGGGGCTATTTTGTAAGATATTTACAATATACACGTAAATGACCAAAAGATACTAGTTAATGCATTTTTGTTTTGCAAGATTTCTGGGAGTGCCTGATATATTTCCCATTGAAACGTTCTTGTCAGTTCGCATTGACTTGTCTTCTCCCCATGCTGTCCACACATCTAAAGCACCCTGGACTAACTAATATAATTCCGGTTTCATTCGATAAGGGAGATGAAGGAGACAACTCAGGTTAATGTTAAATTTCAGTCATGTAAACGTTAGAGGAAGGATTCCCTTTTAGTCAATTTTGCAGGAGGTTAGGGAGTGCAGCTCAGTTTCCACCTTATTTTCTGGACAGTGTCCACATAGGCTTCTTTCTAGTGCCATGTCTGCCTGGTGGCTTCACTTTATAACAAGACCTTGCTCACTGTCTCTGCACATAATCAAGGTTTTTCCATGTTGGGTTTGTCATAGTGGTCAAGTATTCTGTTACAGCAAACTCTTTGTTTAGGGTAAGACAAAGTTCTAATTCGCTTTTCTTTGCTTGTTTATTACAAGTGAGTCCAATCGTTTATTTTCATTTTGATTTCTCATGATGTGGTGGAATATAAGTGTTTTGTTCTCCTGGGGCTCTGTAAGGTCCGTTTGTGTTTATGAACAAAGCTCCATGACCAGCTGGTTTCAATGGCTGTTCTCCTGGGTCATCTCTGTAGACGTCTCTGTTATAAACGATTTCAGAACCTCTTGCTTTTGGTGGGTGTAGAATTTACAGCTGTTATCAATATTTTTTATGTGGTGCTCTGAGAATACTTTATTTAAATTTGTCATGTTGACTTTTCATTCATTGTTTAATCAGTTTTGTGAACCATACAGCCATAAAGGACAATGTGTTTTATAACAGATTTAAGTATTTTAGACAAAATCAGGTTAGGATTTTATGGGTGGAGGTTCTGTTCATTTTAACTGTGGTGTTGATGTTTGTGCTGAGGTAGGTGTAATCATTTGTTTGTTCCAGGACAACATTGTCTAGGTAGTATTTATGTTTGTAGTTCTGTCATCTGGACCTAATTCATACTATATATTATTGGTATACAATATTTGTTGGTGTGTTTAGTTTGCTTGCTAACTAAATAAGCTGTTGACTACATTATTTATACCAGTAAATCTGCTGCACAGCAGTTACGTAGTAGCCCTCCTTGCAAAAGAAGCTAGCAAACCATGTAGAAAAAACTAGATCTGAACTAGATTTATTTTATTAGATTATTTTCTTTCCTCTACAGACTGCCAGTTGGCATTAAATAAAGCACAGATTTTCAATCGACTGAGCATAGTTTGTAACTCTTAAAGCAACATAATCAGGCTATTTTATCTATTGTAGCCTAATCTGAGAAAGTGAAAGTTACTATAAATGTTTTTTGAAATTATAAAAGTGAAAGTGAATCCAATGACCATTTTCAACAATATAGTAATTGACCCAAAGATATAATATTAATATTTTTTATTTTCTTTGAAAAATATATCTCTATGAATGCCACTAATCCACAAATAATATTGTAATAATAATGGTATTCATAAATTGGTAGTACTCTATATTAGCTGCACATAATAAAGCAATTATATTTTTATTTTTTTATATAAAAAATAAATTTATTTATCATTACTTCCAAATGTGTTAATGTCCGTAACCTGGTAATTGAACTATTTATTAAAAAAAACATAATAATCATGTATGAATTAATTCAAAATATATTGTATTAATAATGTGTGTCAGAATAAACCATTCGCTATTATGTGTTGTTGTGTGGCTACTTAAACACTACTCTGTTGAAAGTTCTGGTTTTTGAAGTCTCCTGCTTCTCTAAAGAAAGAAAACAGGCAAAACTCTCAGAAAACAACATTTTTCATGAATAAAAGGAATGTATTATAAGTTAGGTATGTATTTGCACTGACATCCTGTCTTGTGTAATTGACCACCACTTTATGACCTGAAGGAACCTCAGGTACTGCTGGAATGTCCGGTAATGGCATGGCCATCATTTTTTGAGATATTCCACTGGGCAGTGAATTTATGAAGTAGAAATGTTTTATCAGGAACTTTATGCATTTGGAGTAATGATTATCACATGATTAATAAACGTTTTCTTATCCTTTATAAATGCTTTAATGTGCATAATTATACCTACACATCTGAAAGATTAATTACAAATGGGAAGTGGAAAATTCCTGAATGTATTACTACACCCCCTCTCTTATGGGAAAGCTAAATAAAGTTATTTATAAATATTTGCTTAGCAAATCACACTTTGAGTTGCATGGTCTCACTCTGCGTTCAACAACAACGGTTAGCATGAATACCCCATATCTGCAATCAAAAATATGTACTCATCTATGAGCTCCATTAATTGAGTAGTACATGTCAAGCACATATTCAACCATAAAACAGCAGGTTTCCAGTGTTTCACAAAGAAAATGGAGGGGGAGGATACTGGTCAGGACCATTTTAAACGTTTGCACTTTTTAAGAGCTGTGATGATGATGAGCAAATATGTAAATGGGAAGTGCGCAAATGTCTTAGATATCAACCTAAAAATAAACGAGTAAACGGGGAGTCATTCATATTTTTTCCACTTTCCCATTACATAATATTTGGTCAGGACCGTTGACAAGTGATCAAATCTGTGAATGTCATTTTTAATCCAGTTTGGAATTTAATGTGGAACAAGGCAAGGCTGTTTAACAGTTTCCCAAAGTCACTGATGGTGCAAAAATTATCATATTTCTCCATATCAAGGACATTTTTACAGAATTTAAAAAACAAAGGTAAATGATGTAATCCGACCGACGTAATGAAGGTCCATGAACGTCTTACTCTGCAACACTTGATGTACACAGGCCGTCAAGAGTGCCCTGTCAATCACTCAGTTCCTCAGAAACATACTCTGTTGCACTCTGTTGCCCTCCCCCCACTCCATTGATAAATAGTGATGGCCCCCGGTTTGACAATTCATTGGCCCTGACACTTGAGATCCAGTGTGTCTCTAGTGTTCAGCCAATGGGAAAGCTGATACCATGGTGTCACCTTACCCAACAGATGGTGTCCCTTGTCTCACAAGACCAGCCCCTCCCCACCCCCCCCGGCATAAGGGAACTCCCTGGGCCCCCTAGAATAAAAGTCTGGGCAGACCAGCACATTAGGCCTCTCTGATTCTGGCAGCCTTGCTCCAAACTTACACACCTATGTGCATTTACCCACACACATAACATATGCGCACGCACGCACGCACCGACCCACGCACGCACGCACACACACACACACACACATACACACACACAGGCTCTCCTCTCAGTGTTTTCTACCTGGGTGGGTCAAGACTCAACATGTTCTCACTCAGTATTTCAAGCAGACAAAGCAAAACCCACTTTGTGAAGACCTTGAGAAAAAAACCTTGAGAGCCTGAAAGCTTTCTGCAAGTGTGTTTGTTGTATTTTCTGGCAGAAGTGTGTGTGTGTGTGCATTAATGACCGGTGTAGGTCTGTGTGAGAGTACTGTATGGGTCTGGGTGTGTACTCTTGCATTTATTCACGGTTGGATGAGTCTCTGTGTGTGCACAAGTCTGTGTCCTCCAAAGAAACATCCCTCAGTAGACAGTCAGAAATAGGCTGGAGTGCGATAGTTCAGCGTTCACGGTCAAACAATACTCCCCACTCTGCTGTATAACTCCCCACTCAGGTTCCAGCAGCCATTCTGTTAACACATGCCTGAGTCGTACTCAAAGAGATAACCGCACTCTGAGAGATAAATACATTCCAAGAAATAACCGCACTCCGAGAGATGAATACATTCCGAGAGATAACCGCATTCCGAGAGATAAATACATTCTGAGAGATAACCGCACTCCGAGAGATAACACACTCTGAGATAACACTCCGAGAGATAAAAACACGCCGAGAAGAGATAACACACTCTGAGAGATAACACACTCCGAGAGATGACACACTCAGAGAGATAACACACTCCGAGAGATGACACACTCCGAGAGATAACACACTCCGAGGGATAACACACTCCGAGAGATAACACACTCCGAGAGATAACACACTCTGAGAGATAACACACTCCGAGAGATAACACACTCTGAGGGATAACACACTCCGAGCGATAACACACTCCGAGAGATAACACACTCCGAGAGATAACACACTCTGAGAGATAACACACTCCGAGGGATAACACACTCCCAGGGATAACACACTCTGAGAGATAACCCACTCCGAGGGATAACACACTCCGAGGGATAACACACTCTGAGAGATAACACACTCTGAGAGATAACACACTCTGAGAGATAACACTGAGAGATAACACTCTGAGAGATAACACTCTGAGAGATAACACACTCTGAGAGATAACACTGAGAGATAACACTCTGAGAGATAACACACTCTGAGAGATAACACTCTGAGAGATAACCACACAGCTGTACACTGTTCCATAGACGTACACTTCCATTACCGAAGCAAAGCTTTTGAGTGCAGCCCCTCCCCCACACAACGCTGCCGCGTCGAAACAATCCACAGAGCCACCTTTTCCCCTGTGAGCTGCCAGACGCAGTTCCGACACCCCCACCACCGATACACACACACACAAATTCTTACCTGCTCGTCGGTGGCACTTTGCCCAGCAGGGCCTTTTCAGTGGAGCCATTCAGTAAACACGTGTCCGTCTAGAAACAGAACTTAACGGGCTCTACTATAGTGCTGAGTAGGGACACACTGGGTTTAGAAATCGTCTTTTCAAATGTTAACGCAACAGCCCGTTTCTTTCCTCCAGGCCGCCACGTTGGCCCGTTTTGTGATTAGCCAGGGAATTAGCGCTGTGCAGAAATATTTTGTAAAGTATAGCATTGGACTGTCCAATTTCATGTTTCATACCGCAGGGCTTTTCAAATGTTGCAGTAACACAGCAGGCTGCTGACAAGGACATGTCATCCTAGCTGAATAATGTGTGAAATACCTTCTTAGAAAAGCCCCACTGAGAGCCACCTGCTGGATCCCACAAAACCAATGTGTCCATCCATCATTTAATGTTTCTCTATTCTTTGTATTTAGTGTTTATTTTCCATGTATACAGTGTTTATTGCCACAAATGTATTCCTTTATACGTCTTAAGTTGTTCCGTGTGTTATTGTCTTTCCTTTGGCCAGGCTGTCATTACAATTGACTTTTGGTTATTAGTCGAATATTCAACCTAACTACATGACAGTGAAATAACTGCAAATAACTGGGAATACTAGATGACCTCTTCCTGTGCAGGTCAGTTTGCGTGCAAGCAGACAATATTGCCAGGCTCTCCAATCCGTGCTGCCTATTCATATTTGACAAAGCACAGAACCGTCTCTGTTGTTCGTCAGCCCGGGCGGCTCACGCGGTCATCGGTGGGAGTTAATCAAATCGGACGAGAAAAAAAGAAGAAGAGTTTTGTAGCCCGGTTTGTTCTCCGGGATGAGCCCCAAGCTGAACAAGAAGACCCACTGCCTGTCTGTGCCAAAGAGCATAGGGGCCTGGTGTGTTTCAATGTTCTTCCAGGACCCGGTTCCCAATGTTCTAAAACTGTCCTCCGTTGCATGGAAGCTTGTTTACAGTGGAAGACTGGGGGGGGGGGGTCACTAAGTTGTTCCAGACAAAAAAAGTAATTTCCTGAGCGGCTGGAAGTGCACTCAGAAAGAGCACATTTCCATTTGTCGTGTAATATCAATCATGGTTCGCCTATTCTCTGACTGAGCGTCGGTGCTCAAATGGATCTCGCTTTCCGAAGAGAACCTTAGAAAACAAAGTTGACCCTCGTTTTCCAGTGGTTTTGAATTGAAAAATAGTTATTACATGGCCTTTCTATCAGTGGCTCCCTGACCTACTTGCGCGTGTGCCTGTTTTGCGTGCGTCCGTGTTCCGTGTGGGTGGAGGAGTGGCTGGCGTGCAGGCGTGCGCGTGTCCCGCTTAGATAAACAAACCAGGTCGAAGCCACCGGGGCTGGTGAGCATGGCGTCCACTTTCTGCCAGACCAAGTTGTTCCTGAGTGATTTCATAATTGCAGCCTGCAACACTCCGAGGCAAAATTACGAGCGAGGGCAACTCGGCATCTCATTTCAATACATTTGCATTGCATTTAAGCACAGCAGACACACTCACGGACACACCTCTTCACGTTATGATGAGCCTTTTTATATTCCAAGCAGGAGTCATCGGTGGGTTGGATTTCTCAGAACACCTGCTGCAGTAACATCATGCCCGTCTACCACTGCAACATGTCCCTACGACGCGGGACGTGTACGGGAAACCAAATAAATGACTAAAGTGACTTCTGCGGGTATCCTGTCACTCTTCAGGTTTATGTTCTGCACTCTTTACCATCCTATTAGGCTGTAATAAAAAGTGCAGCTAAAATTCCCATTTCAAAACTGACAGGGAGTATTCATACGTACATATTTTTTGTTGTTGTAGATAAACACATATTTTTTCAATACGTACATTTCACTTTGTCATTGTGCGCCATTGTGTGTAGATTGATGGCAAAAAATGTATGAGATGGTCAATTAAATATCAGTCGACACACAAAATTTGGAAAAAGTGAAGGTGTCTAAATACTATTCAAAGCCACAGATTATAATATACCAAGAAAGACTCCAAATTAGCATGTCATTGTCATGGTCAGCTAAGTTCCAACATATGGGATAGTCTCTCTTAGTGTCAGAGTGCTGGAAAGTATACTCTGTGTTGGTGTGAGTTGATTAGTGAATGTGTTGCTTGATTACAGAGCCTCTTCATGCACGGTCTCAATCATCGAAACACACTTAATTAGCTCCACAAGAGCTACTCATTAGGCACTTTACACACACACTCTCATGGACGTGAATACACACACACACGCAAACCACAATGTAAGATTAAAACATTTCATGCTCAATCCACTGATGAACACAATGTTTCATAGGGTTTCTCGAATGTCCAAAAGATATAGAGGTTGAGGTTGATGGTTACCAGACAAGTCTGTACAGAACATGTGTTTAGGAGGCCTATAGAGAGTCAGCTTGGGAAACTTTAGTCCAACAAATGAGCTTTTATAAAATAATGATTTTTGTTTCACCTGGAAATTCCCTTTGCAGGCACCAAAACCATCATACGATCATGCCACCAACTTTGACCAATCCCCAGACAGAAATGAACAGCGGAAAACACTTCAGAAGGAGATTACTGCTATTCTTTTACTCTTCATGAGTGATTGAGCGTGTCTCCATGCATGTGCATGTACTCGATTGCCCGTACGAGCGTGTGTGCGTGCGTTCAAGCATGCGCGTGCAGACCTGTGGAAAGTAGGTGGAAAGTTACACAAAAAAAGAACAAACGCCTGGAAAAACTCTCACTGGTTAGATAACCAGACATGATCGGAGCCTGGCCTGGGGACATTACACACGCCAACCCACAGTGAATTGCTCACTAGAGAGGCAACCTAAGCACATGTCCCCTGGGCTGTTAGAGACTCTCTCTATATGGTTCAGGACAGAAGTGACATTGGAGGGCAAATGCTCCGGCTACACCAGCGCATCTTCATATCAACCGAATGAGGGACTGCTTATGGACTTAAATTATCGATTGTGTAAAGCCTATCGAGGGAGCACTGTGCACACCCTACAATACCAGCAGCCAAGCATCAGGCAGATCCTGAACTAATGCCAACAATAGGTTCCCCGAGACAGAGAAATGCATATATTACAGTAAAAAAAAAAGAAAAATCGCTTAGTTTTTGTTTAATTCTTAAAGAATTGCCAATTTCATAAAATATCTTTGAGCACTTACTACATGTTTACAAAACAGCTATAACTTCTAGGTAGGCCTGTAGCCAACCCAGTTGAATTCAAAAGGTCTACTCCATTAATACCCCTTACATCACTCGTATATCTTGATTTTATTTTTGTGGATATTCTCAGTTCTGAAATCACAGATGTGAAAGAAAACCCACCCAAAAAACAGGAAAATAACATCTGGACCTCAATTGTCTTTTAATGATTCGCATCCAGTTACTCAGGTTCCTGACTTCATTTCCCCTGGCACAACAAAGGTGGATGAGAAAGTCGTAGGAGGATCGTTAGTTGCCTGGCAACTGGGGGTTAGAACTGTTGGTTCTGCAGACTTTGCAGTCTTCTCCTTATTGGTTCGTGAATAGACACTTAGAGGCATTTCGGCGACATGATTATGCCCAATTTGTCATCGTTGTGAAAGTCTCAGAAGACACCGCAACGCAAATCATGAAGGACACATCTGCAGCTAATTACAGACCTCTGGGAGGAGGGATCAGATGATGACTTCATAAAGAACAGTGTCAACGACTAAGCCTACAGCACGGTCCAGAGCCTTCATAAAGGGTAACCCAGACCAACACAACCAATCATCTTCTGCTAGTGATCTTAGAATAACTTGGCCAGAGTCAGATGCATTGCGGGTACAGTCCTTATGTAATTGGTCTAGTGTAAAGGAAGATGACAGATCATTTTGTAAGCCAGCGCTGACTAGTGTTGTCGCCTCAACTATAACTACATCGGAAACGTCAGACTGCATGCGAAGACTAACAATCCACAAAAGCATCTGACTGGAGAAATATATAAATCCATACTGTCCTTTACAATGCGCAACACATTAGATGGCAGGTGGATTTACCTGAGAGCCTTTACTTATTTGGGATAGCTATAGGCCTAGATCAGCCAACTACAGCCAACAGCGTATGTTTGTATTTTATATTGCGAGTGGTTGGGATCAATGAATCCCAGGATTTTTTCCACGGGGGTCACAAAGACTTGTTTGTAATGACCTGTTTAAGGCTCCCCCCCAATTCTAGAGCCCTGACTACAGCCAACTCGACTGACAGAGAATTTCCATTATTTTAGCCTTCAAAATAACTCAAGATTATAGAAAACAATGAGACATTAATTAACTTTGATTTCCACTGGAGCTTGGCCTGAGCCGCGCAAACCCACCCGATCAGGCAAGCTTAAATTAAACGCTGTACAGTGTTTAAGGTAAGCTTGCAGGATCAGGGGGCTTTGCGAGGCCTTCTGGGAACAGATTGCTGGAACCCTCTCCTGTGCCCTGACTTATCTTAGCACTAATAATGTGTGTTTCTAACCAGTCCTCTAGCACCACCACCCCCGCGCGGCAGGACAGCAGTATTATCTGACGGTAATAGGTGTTGGAATGGACCACTAACCCGTTAACTCCCTGACGGTGACAGAACTTCAGTCATTAAAGCCGGTTGTTCAGACAAGACCCATTTGACATCGCTGCAGGGCGGTAATCACTAATACCACGCTGGGAGAAGTGTGGCAACCAGGTCTCAGGCAAACACCTAGACTTGACCTAGATACCTAGATTTGACGTAAACATTTGACAGACGAATTTGTACGATTATTTCTGGATTATTACGTTACGAGTGCAGGCTGTGTTTTATAACCCCCGTCCTTGCTGCTCCACAGACCCTACTCTACCCATTGCTTCAACTATGAACTTCCTGATACAGCTAGCGAGTAGTCGTGTTTTAAGGTCAATAGGTTACAATTGGTTTTATTTCCAACCCTTACACAGATCTTAACCCTAACATTACCCCAGTGCTGTGATACCTAACCCTAAACCAGATCCTTGCAGTGCTGCAATACCTAACCAAACCTTAACCTAACCTTTTTTGTTTTCTAACTTTACCCCAGACCTTAATCCTAACCTGAACCCCAGTACTGTGATACCTAACATTAACCCCAGTGCTGTGATACCCAACATTAACTGTAATATTAAACTGCATTTATGATATTACTCGTCCCTCCAAGCCCATAATCCCTGTATGTAGCGGTTAGGGTACCTGCCTGCAGAGCTGAATTTAGCTGGTTTGACACACAGCTTAGATGTTGGGTGCAAATTCGTAATGTATGATACATTTTAGTAGCGTAACATTTTATATGTTTTAATAGCTTTCGTAACATATTTAACATTTTAGCCAATTTGTAATGTATTAATACGTTTTGGTAGCACATTGTAATGTAACCTAAAATAACATAACATATCATACGAAATCAGGTACCATGGATTTACGTCAAAAATTCAACGTGTTCCCCTGAGACCAGGTTGCAAAAAGAGAAAGGAAGAAATATGTACATCCAAACCAAGTGGTGTTCATGCCATCCCTCAAGAATATTTTCCCCAACATTCCATTCATCATTAATATCTCCATTTTAGTTATGGTACAAACAGGCAGCACCGTTAGAGAAAAATACCCAGCCCCCTTCAACTTCCTGCAATTCTCTCAACGCAGACGAAGCCATCATCCTCCACACTCCATTTCTCCACTCCTCACACATTTAAGTCAAACGATAATGAATTGATTCAGAGCAGGCTTTGGTGTCTGGTGCATCGCCTGAAGGCAGGTAGCTGCAGCTATACCCTAAATGAATTAGCCCATTGACGTGAGTGGCAGTGCACTGAGCTCTGGGACTCTGGGGGTCCGCCGTTGGCGTGTGATAAATGTGTGGAATTAGGCGCCCGGCTGCCAGAGTTGGTGTCAGAGATGAACAGGCTCCCGGGCATCCATCAGCACCCTGGGAGGTCTGTCTGAACATATAGTCGAGAAGCCTGACGCCCCGGGGACTGGCTGGCACCGTCGGGCAGTGGGCACAGGCACAGACGAAAAGGCAAAGACGGGGATTGCAGGCAAGGGAGAGAAAGACAGAGAGAATCACATTTAGTGGGAGCATAAACTAGAGGAAGAAACAAGGAGAGAGAAATATTTATATATTTATAGATATATACTAATACAGAGAAGACGAGTATGTTAATGATTTTGTATTATTAATTTGGTAAACTAATGATACTTTCTCAATGTAAATTAACACAGTTTTGGTTTGGATTGAGAAAAGCTGAAGTTTGTCCACTCAACCTATGGTTTATATTGAGTTTATACACAACTTTGCCCTCCAATGTTTAAATCATAGAAGAATTCTCATCAGTTGTCTTTCTAAGAGCTAAATATTTGTCTTCAATTTAGTTTGAAATAGAATATTGCTGAAATAGAAAGCTATAGCATTGGCTTTAACAATTTTATATTTCATCTGGTAGACCCAAACCAGACACAGACATTTTCGGAACGGGCTCGTTCAGGACAGGAGATGGAGAAAGACATATTTAGATAACACATAAATAATCGTACTCCAGTGTCCTTCTTGTATATTCTTAACCACTCAAAGAGAATCATTTCCTTTAATTTTCTTCCTTGCATTCTGTAAACCCTCAGATGTGCAAAATCACAACACTTGACCTCAGGACCGGGAATGTGTCCTGGATTAATATGACTCTGAAGCGTACAGGAGAACATCAGCAACCCTACGTGCTATCGGACCGGACTACATGATGTAGTCGGTACCGCAACCCTCCATCTTGTCTCTCAAGTACTTTTTTTACTCACAGCCAGAAACGTTGGTCATGATTTCTTCACCTGGTCTGGGGCCTTCGTCCAACATTTGCAGGACTTTGGAAGGAGGTTAGATGAGCCTCATTGTGACCCTGAAGGCATTTTCACAACACAGCTGTCTGTCCCATTTTCCCCCCACTCCTGTCTTCCATTGATGTATTTCCACATTTGTTCACTGTGTCCTCTTACCTTGTTGGGCAACAGTACCTCTACTGATCTAGTTTCTAGGATGTTGGGGGGGGGGTTGCAAGAGAGAGCGGTACTTGGAACAAATTCAGTCCCGAAATGGAAATATTGGACAGACACAATGGGAACTTGGCTCTGTCACTGGGCTTCTCCTCCCTGAGGGAATCTGTGACTCACAAAACCTCAACAAACATGTCCACCGCCACCAGATCACTGACAACTCACTGCATTAGCTGAGAGGGTGTTCTTGGGTATGTGTGTGTGTGTGTGCGTACGAGACATGGTCTCCCAAGGGACATACTGAAACTTAGATCTGCATCACTTTCTAACACTACTTTCTCGTTTCCTCTCTGGACGACTGTCATTCCCGGGTGAGGAAAAGCATATGTCCTGCTGATTATACTGTATGTTCCCATTATAAAGTCATAACTTCCCAGCGAGGCTTGGAATATTCCGACCACACGGGTCCCCTGGCGACTGTCTGGGTCCTTCCTCTATATCTCCTACATCTCCTTCTGGTCCTCCTAGTCTCTTGTCCCTGCAGTCGTGTAAAAAATATGAATTACTAAAAGGATCAACTACCTCAGTATAAGCCTAAGATCTCATGTAACAAATGGTGAACGTCCCTGAGTTGGACTTAAGATGAACTTCCTGGGGTTAGACATTAAAGAAACCTCTCAGGGTTAGACACAAGATGAGCCGTGACGCTATGGTCGGGTTTAGGTTTAAATGTAAGGTTTTGTGTAGGAACATAACTGACTGTGATAACTTGTGCCACTCAAAAGCAGCTCATGGGTGGAAAAAGTGCCAGGCAAGCTGAAGTCAATATTTCCAATGGGATGCCTGTTGGTACGTTTGTTCTATTGTCTCACATTATGAATACCAGGCAATTCAGCTGTATCACCAGTGGAGGGCAGAATGCCACACCCAGAATGCACCCTGCTGTTACTGTATATAGTCTGAATTAGATGTTTCCTATTACAATCTTCTTCTGAATGATTGAACCGAACCACACAATCATGACATACCTGAGGATCAGCGCTTTGTACAAAAGTCACCATTTTGACCTTCACATTCCACTGGTCCAAGGCACTTCATTAGTTAAGGCACTTGTCCAGTTTACACACATTTAAAGCCCATCAACACTTCGGGCACATAAACAAACCTTGGGCGTCCACTTACTCAGGCCTTTATAAGATCAAAGAGGCTTTGGGACCAATCGAGAAACCGACAGATGTCCACATTAAAACTCCTGGAGGCGACGAACAAATACAGAAATGGATTCCTCAGAGACATTTCCAGAGAACTAACCAATGCAGACTGATAGACTTTGAGTGAGTAACACGTCAGACCCTGTAAAGTCGGAACGCTGACGTTGTTTGAGGTATATTTTCCGCTGTGAGACTCTCACATCTGACCCCATAGATAAGCCCGCTGGAATACGAAGCATTTGATGTGAAAATTCCCCAAATTCTTTTTCTGTTTATCCAGACTTAGGAGGTACCTGCAAATTGATAGTTGGAGTAGATGCCTTCTGATTATGCTTAATGAGGAGCGAGTAACAACGGGACAGGACTTGTCATCACTGGATAATGTAAGACCTTACAGAATGAGTGTCTAAGACAGAAGAGACTTTCAGGAGATAGAGAGATAGAGTAGAGCAAACACAGAGAGCAGTGGAGATACTTTTATTTTACCTACTTTAATCATAAATCCTCATAACAGTAACCCCCCTGCCACACACACACACACACACACACACACACACCAAGTTGTGCTACCACAAGCTAAATACATTCACACTAACCTGTGTATAAACACACAGGACCGCACATAATCCAGCACCACTTTACAAATGTACATCCGACCCCTCCCTCATCCTTCCCCATTTTTCCCTCCCCCGTCTCCCAGTCACAGACAGACCCCTTGGCCCCTCCTTCCTTCCCTCCCCCGCCTCCCAAGCCCAGACAGGCCTTCTAGCACCTGACCTCCTGAAATAAATTCATATTGTTAATAATTTGGTAACACCCCAAGCCAACCCTTGGGGACGCAGGGACCATTTCCTTAAACAGCCGTTGCTCTCACCCCTCTAACCCGGGTTGTTCTAGTTAACCCAACAGACAACTTCTGCTCCAACATTCAACACAAGTTTTGCCCCGTTTCCGTGCCGGAATACCTGGGCTCCATCCCCACACTGAGGACCACACCCAAACTTCACTCAAAAAGAATCTCTAGACTGTAGCGGCATCTTTCCTGGCATGCAGAAAACCTGTGATGTAAAGCCAGAGATGTTGCATCAAACGGACACCCTTCCACTGAAAAAAACAGAGCCAACCAGGGCTTCAGGTAACAATCTCCATTGGAGGTCCCTGACCTTTTGAGAACTGGGATGTTTCAGAGCACACGCAACCAGCCATCCGACAGAGAGAGAGAGAAAGAGAGAGAGAGAGAGAGAGAGAGAGAGAGAGAGAGATAGAGAGAGAGAGAGAGAGAGAGAGAGAGAGAAATGGGATAAATGCTGACATCAGAGTTAAACCAGAAAACTGACCACCAGTAAAGCCCCAAGATTCCCCCACACAGACTCCAGTCCTCGCGTCGTTTGGGCCAATCAGGGTAGTCCACTCTGATAGGTTAGACGTTTTCCTTTCTTTAGAGGAGTATCCACCACGACGGCAGTCTCCCACGACCCTGGGAAAGATGGCCTTCGACTGTGAAAAGCCCCGTTCCCAGGAGCCGCCGCCGACTTTCACTGTGTTTATTTACATTAGTCACCATGGACGAGTACTGGGCGACTCATAAGACGTGGCCCACGGCTCTGACCAACGGTATTGCGAGCTGAGAGCTGTCAAAAAGGAGGAGACTAGACAGGGCGGTTACATAACACAGCAGGCCACTTAATTTGTTTTTTTGTCTGCCTGGCGTTTCTTCCACACCACTGTAAAGGCTTGACTCAGAAAGAATTACATCAGGAGAATGTTCCATTATACATGGTCGATTATGCTCCTTGGTCTGTCCCTTGATGGCATACAGATACAACACCACACACACACACACACACACAAACTGACACGTACCCACGCTCGAACACACAAACACGTGTTCCAAAATGCCAGTGAGGGTTCCTGGGTGAGAACAGTGTGTTCCCAGTATATGGCTGCCCCTTGACCCCATGAAGTACATCCATAACGCAGCAGAGCTGCTGCGACGAGCAATCGTGAACACACACACTCTGCACAAACACACATGCGCACACACACACACACATACTCGTAGCCACAGCGATGGGAGTGACGAACAAATCTCTCGCACACAAATGGTGGTTATGGCATGTATGTGATACCCATTTGGAAGAGCACGGCTTCCCCTCTGTCGTAACTGCGGTACTCACCCCATGGTGGAAGATTGCTTCCCTCTCTCCTCTGACCAACAAAACCTCTGACACAGTGTCTCTTCTCTTTCTCTCTCTCTCTATTTCCCTCTTCTCTCCGGTTCAACTTTTCCCCTATCTGGCAAGAGCTCAGTGAGCGCTGGACGTTTATTTATATCCTTTTTTGGGAGTAGAGGGGATGGAGAGATGGAGGGGATGCAGAGAGGGAGGGGATGGAGAGATAGAGGGGATGGAGAGAGGGATCCCTGGTTGCTCTCTCCGACCCGCAGGCCTGCCTCCTCCTATCTGTTTGTCCTTTAACTCTCTCTCTCTCCTCTTCACACTCTTTCCCTTCCTCTCCCCATCTCTTTTCTCTCCTTGTCCTGCTTCTCTTCACCGCTCACTCCTCTCTGCTCACTCCTCTCTGCTCACTCCACTCTGCTCACTCCACTCTGCTCACTCCACTCTGCTCACTCCTCTCTGCGCACTCCACTCTGCTCACTCCTCTCTGCTCACTCCTCTCTGCTCACTCCTCTCTGCTCACTCCACTCTGCTCACTCCACTCTGCTCACTCCTCTCTGCTCACTCCACTCTGCTCACTCCTCTCTGCTCACTCCACTCTGCTCACTCCTCTCTCCACCTCCTCTCTCTTCTCTCACTCTTCTCTCACTTATCCCCCTTGTCCTCTCCTCTCTGAAATCTCTCCCACTTCTATCTTGCTCTCCTTCTTCTCTTCTCTCTCTACCTCCCCCTCCTCTGCAGCTCCTTATCACCCAACAACTCTGCAAAGACACACACACACACACACACACCTCAAACACACGTGTCCCTTTAACCATGGCTGTGTATCTGCTGATAACTAGACCCCAGGGTCCAGTTCTGGTTGGTTCTGTGTGTGACCCACTGGGACCAACATGCAGTACTCCCTCTCCATTCCTAACAAGTCTCTGGAGCGTCACCTACTGAGGACAACACGCTGTGTGTGGTAAGACATCATACAGCCACCTCAATGGTATATATGTGTGTGTGTTTGTGTTGGATATGTGAGTAGTATGATATATATTTGACAGTTCATATTCTATCTGTCACATAACTGAGTGTGTGTGTGTTCTATGCTTTTCAGTCATTTATCTTGTTCCGGAGCCAAAGGCATAAACGCTGTGTCACCCTGACGATGAGGACAGCGTTCACATGTCAGAGCATCTGCATGCTCTAAGAGGACAGCTGATCAGGATGTCCCCTGCACCCTGCACCCTGACCTTTAACCTCTAGCCTAACCCAAATGTGACCATTTTAAATGTCATGTTCACCGGTAGTCTGCTCACTCGTGGCCAATGCGCAAAAAAAACAAAAAGACCAGGTAGATGATTATCACAGATGTTGACAAGGCTCAGGAGATAGACCCGAACGCAGACCCAGGAATGTAGCTCCAACGCTGTTCATTGAGGGCAAGGGGAGGCCAGGGACAGGCAGGGGTTCGGCACACAGTCGGTAAGGCTTGAAGGACAGACAGCCGGCAGGCAGGAACCTGGTCGTGGACCGGCAGAGGGGCGGTACTGGAGGTAACACTGGGAGGGGAAACAGAAAACCACAAGTAGTCTTAGCAAGAGAGACGACAAACTGGCACAGGAACAAGGTAATGGCACAGATTAAATACACAAGGGGTAATGGGGAGCTGAGAGACACCTGGTGGCAATTTTTGTGCCAAAATAATTTTGTCTCTGTCTTACTCCTTTGAGTGTAAGAGTGAAATTTCCATCATATATAACATTTAGACATATCTGACAAGGTGAAGTGATCAATAAGTTATCAGTGGGAACACTTTGCTTTGAGACAGAAGAGTACACGCTAAACCACACACACACACAGTAAAAGTTCCTTGGTCTTGTGCGCTGGAAACGGAGCCCTCTCCAGCATTCCTGGCAGACGTGATGGAATGGTCATCCATCCTCAGTGCGGAAACACGCCGGGAATGTGCCTGGTTACGGAACTCCCTCCCTCCCTGTCCTCACCGGACCCCTTCTGCCACAGCACAGCAACAGCCGCCACCATTTTGACCTTGGTTGCTCTCATCACTTGCTGTCATGTTCAGGCCCGAGGCGGGCAACCGTCCACAGTCAGAGCCGTAACGGGCGACTCCCTGCCACAGCTGCCGGCTAACATTTTCCCCAGCTGTGGTCTCTCTCTGGCCCCCTAGCTGGGTGTCAGACTTCACATACAGTAGCCCGTGTGTCAATCAGCTGGGCCAAACAGCGCCAGACAGACGTCCATTGACTGGTCGGTGCCGTGGCGTACACTAACCACCGGCTGTGGTCTAAGTAAAGCTTTAAACACGTCCAATGCGTTTTTCTGTATGAGTCAACTGGATGGGTTAACTCATTACACTGCCGCTGCTTCTCTGTTATACATTATGGACTGGGTGAGTTTGGATCCTGAATGCTGATTGGTTGAAAGCCATGGTATATGTAACAATAAGGCACGAGGGAGTGTGGTACATGGCCAGCTCGGTGTGCATGAAACATTGTTGATATGCCACGCCCATCCAGGCACTCCTCGGTGTGTCGTACTTAAGAACGGGTTATTGGCCATATACCACACCCACTTGTGCCTTACTGCTTAATATTGGCCACATAGCACTCTGATTTGGAGCTCCTCAAATACATAGTGACAGTTCATCTGTTAAAGATAAGCAACACGGACATTATTAAAGACTTGCACATGAGCAATGTGTGACCTGACGAGGACACGGTCCATTCAGAAGACTCTGGAACAAAACCTAATTTGTTTCCACGGTGACAGGAACGGCACGCCGTGACGACTGATGGAGACCAGGCGATACGGGGGGTACTTCCATGTATTTGGTTCTGTCATCTCCACGGTGATCTCCACCTCCGCATCTCTCTGTGTACTCCTCCTCCTGGACCTCCCGTAGCCTGCTGCTCCACGGGTTTGATGTGGGAGGAAAAAGAGGTCTCTCAGAAACATTGTGAGACAAGAAAGACTAAGTTCAATCTCATATCAAATAAGCTTTTTTTTCTTCCCCCACAGACTAATCTCCCATTCACAGAGGCAGGCGGCAGTTTTTGATCTGTTCAGTATTTCTTTTTAAAACACCAGTCGCACCTGTTCAGCTTCAAACGGTCAGGTGGCCCAACATTTCTCTTTGTAGATTTCTAGATTCACTCCCTCTCACATTCTCCCTCTCTCTCTTTGCACATTGGCTCTGCTTTCTACCTCTCTCTCTCTCTCTCTCTCTCAGGAAGTTTGTCTGGCAGAACTCCAGACTTCTAACTGAAGAGGCCGTTGTTGATGTGGACGACAGGAACCTGTGGAGTTGTAAGGAGCCATCCCATTGGTCTCCACGGTCGGTAGCCCCAGCAGACATTTCAGGGGGGCGGGGACATCTGAAAATGTATATTTTCTCAGCTCAACAAAGCAATGTTGTCCTGATACAGACCTCAAATAATTGCGCTGTGCTGTGTCCACGGTCATTCACTTCTCCGTGTGTGTGTGTGTGTGTGTGTGTGTGATGGCTCACTATGAATATCTGTCTTTTTACCGTCTTGTCCCTGAATGGATGAGTCTGTCCGTAAGTGAGCCAGTGGGTGGTATTATAACCACCCAGTCCCCATGCAGAGAGCATTTCCTACAGTCCCTGTTGTAAAGCAGCTCTCAAAAGGATGCAGCCCCCCGTCCTGGGCTAACTTCTTCACATTTAATTTTGTTAGAACGTCAAATCAAAAAGTTTCAAGTCAAGGGGTTTTTGCCCACTGATCGTTAGAAAAAAAGATCCCTCATGTCAAAATAACATTAAAATCTGACAATTGTTCAAAATTATTGGCAAATATTACACAGAAAAAACGGATGGCATAAATACTCACCCCTTCGTTACTATGACACCTATAAGAACTGTGATCCAACCAATGGCATGTGATTACCTGCAGGGAGTCCACCAATGGGCAATGTGTTTCACATGGGTTTCCAAAGAACATTCAGACAAATCCAGAATAAGGTTCTTTAAAAGCACATGGTCAGGCAGTAAGAACATTTATTTTTAAAGCACTGAATATCCCCCAAAGCACAGTGAAGTTTTTTATTATGAAATGGAAATTACATGGCGGAACTGTGAATCTGTCAACAACAGGCCATCCTTAAAATCCGCTGTTCCCCAAAAGGCGCCCAACCAATTTGACAGAGCATAAACAATTTTGTAAAATGCATGGGAAAAAATTGCTTTGCCCAGATGTGCAACACTGTTGGAGATTAATCCAGACCCTCATGGCTGTAATTGCTGCCAAAGGTGCCTCCCCCAATTATTGACTAAAGGGGTGAACACTGACATAATCAATTATTTTCTGTTTTGTGTTCGTGATTAATTTCGAACAACTTGCAGGTCTAATTTTTCACTTTGACATTATGGACTCTGTTGATCGACGGATAAAACCACTAAATCAATCCACTTTGATTTCATGTTGCAGTGCAAAATGTAAATAAATCCAAGGGCAGTGAAGACTGTTGAGGCTGTTTGTCCTGTCAGAGTCTGCGAGAGGTCTGGTTTCATCCAGTCCTCTGCCTCATTGTAAAACCTCACAGTTAGTGACTCAGCACAGAGCTCTGGAGTTCCACAGGACAGCCGTTTATCATCAGAGCCAGATACTGGATTTAAAGGATTTTCTACTAATGACAATAACTAATTCGGATGAGGTCAAGTGGAAGAAAATGAAACGTTTACAGGGAATGGTGTGTGTGAAAGGCACTGGGAGAAGTAGGTTTACTTCTACGCCCACAGAGGCTAATAGAACCAACACAAACAAAATAAAGGCGTTTGGGCTTCACTGCGATTCATTTGACTGTGCAAGTCAGTTGCCTGAAGTGCACATTTTCCACATCTGCTCACCAACTGGACTGGAATTGAATTTCCCCGGTAACGTCTAGTTCCAAGATAAAAACGTATGTCCCTTTATTATTTTGTATTCTGATTCAGTAACCATAGACAAGCTCAATAGGCTGACATCACTAATCTACTCCAGATGGCTCAGTTATCATGCTCCATTGTTTGTCCATTGCCCTTTTTCTTGGAAGCACATGAGTGATATCTTCAATATAAAACGTATTAGTTCAAATCCAGATGGAATGCATAGAGGAATCCTTTCTCTTAACATCCATATCATCTGCCTGCAGGGGTAGGAAAATACTGCATTCATAATACCCCCCCCAGGCTTGAGCACAACTAAGAAACGTGTAATGCCTTTCACCTGTTTTGTCGTACACATAACATGTCCCAGGCTTTAGTTTCAAACACAAATTCAGCCCGTCGTATTGACAGAACTCACACTGAACTCCCCGAGGGTCACACCAAGCAGTTATAGGGCCAGGTAAACATGCACAGATCCACCGGCAGACAGATATTTCTTTCTTGTTTGTACCGACATGTTTCTACAAGTGCTGCGAGAGCTGTAAAAACCAACCAGGTAACCAATAATTCCACGCTACAGCCAGTCACATTTCACCCGTGGAGACTTTTACTAAGCAAAACGCCTCAGTCACGCTGTTTCAAATGAGACACCAATCCTAACGTAGGCCCACGACCTGGCCCGGTCCGGCTGCAGACACAAGCATCCTGGGCTGTTTGGAGGCCTATTCGGCAGCCTTCCTCAGCTTGTTGGCTCGGCGCTGGGCTCCAGATTTCCTCTTGGGCCTCTTGGCATGTTGTTTGGGTGGGGTCCTGCCCACCTTGGCCTTGGGTCTGTTGGGATGGCTGAGACGGGGGAGAGCAAGTTCAGACGGAGCGTCGGGGGAGCGAACACAATGAGCACAAACACTGAAGGTGGAGGGTGTAATTCAGTGTGTTTGTGTATTGTCTGTCTGTCTGTCTGTGTGTGTCTGTGTCTGTGTCTGTGTCTGTGTGTGTGTGTGTGTGTGTGTGTGTGTGTGTGTGTGTGAGCAAGAGTGACCAATCCTATTGTCTCAAGTTATGATATCATAATGAGAAATAATATTTAGGTTTAGTTCTTTAATCAATAATCTTTTACCCAATCAATTATTTTGTTTTGCAAGAGTCTCCATATTTTCAAGAGCCTCCACATTTTCAGGCCAGGCATATTCAACAGCCTGTATGTGCAGACTTCAATACTAGATAGATCAATTGCAGTGAACAATGAAAAACAAAAAATAACACCCCTGGCCTTGTACACTGATAAACACACCTACTCAAAAAAGAAAAACTTCGGCACATTGCTACTTGAACTTGCTTTGCAATAATGTGCATAACCCAATAATGTTTCCTGACTTTATTCAGAGGTGAAAAAGCAACCTGAGTGACTGGTAATTTGTAAGTGTAATGATGACATAATCAAAATAGGTAACCGCTTCCCAAGGCTGAATCGTGTTCCCAAGGCTTGTCGATGCTACATATCGATTAGAAATTAATGGGAGCTGGGCGTGTCTTTAGTAGGTGTATCATGAACTTTAGTTCAGTGCTGGTGCTGTCATCTTTGTTTCATTTCTTGCCACTTGCTACTGTAGAAAATAAACACTACATAAAGCTATGTTGGTTGCACTGAATGAAACTGAGAAAGGTGTTATTTATTAGAAAACTTAACTAGTGAGGGATCACTTTAAACTAAATAACTAACACATTACGTTACTCGTTACCGTTTAAAGGAAATCAGACTACTGCAGCGCATTACTTTATAACACGTAAGCATTACTTTATAAGGCGTTAGCATTACTTTATAAGGCGTTAGCATTACTTTATATTACTTTAGCATTACTTTATAAGGCGTTAGCATTACTTTATAAGGCGTTAGCATTACTTTATATTACTTTAGCATTACTTTATTAGGCGTTAGCATTACTTTATAAGGCGTTAGCATTACTTTATAAGGCGTTAGCATTACTTTATAAGGTGTTAGCATTACTTTATATTACTTTAGCATTACTTTATAAGGCGATAGCATTACTTTATAAAAGTTAGCCCCAACACTGTGTGGATATATGAAGCGGCTGCTATACTCACTTGTTAATGGCCCTCCGTTTCGCTTTGTTGGGGCAGTTCCTGCGTTTGTGCTTCGGGCTGCCGCAGATGAAACAGCCGACAATGCCCAGGCTGTTCACACAGGGATGCCCCGGAAGGGCACAATAACCACAGGGTTGGCAGTGGCGCCAGGCTGGGAGGGGGAGGAACCGGTCATACAGCCACTCAATCAGAACCAGGAATATCAGAGTTTGATCTGGCAGATACTCACATGGCTTGACGCACTTCTGACACTCAGAGCAGTGTTTCCACAGCCGACCGTCCTGATGGAGAAAAGGAGATGCGGCGTTAAACATCTGCTCTGTAAGAGTGGCCAATCATGTCAAACCGTGAAGCACATAGGTTCTGCGCCAGCGAGGTGGTACCTTTGAAGGGCACACGTTGCATTTATTACAGTGCCTGTTCTCGGACCACACGAATCGGGCGCACACTTTGCAGAACCTGCAAGGGGAGCAGAGAAAAAGAGAGACGGATCGCATCGAGACCGGGCCCCTTAAGAATTATTCTCATACTTTCCCACCAAATGGTCCTTAATCCGACCAACTCCATGTGACTGACTGTATTTTTCACATTCCATTCAGGGTGACAACTTAATATGGAGGCAGCAGAGTAAAGTAGTTAGGATGTTGGACCAGCTGAAATCCCTAAGCCAACCAAGAAAGAAAAAATAAGTATCTTGGGGTGTGTGTGTGTGTGTGTGTGTGTGTGTGTGTGTGTGTACCTGTAGCCCTCCTCCGTAGGTAGGACAACGTCTCGTGGGTTGAGGTTGGTGAATAGACGTACAGGGGACTGTTTCCTACCAGTCTTTCCATGTTTGTACATAGGGTGGTTGTCATAGTCCACCTGGGATGAAGACAAATGGCAGTCATTATTTGTCCAGAACCCCTGCTGTAAATCAAACGTGGGCCTTTTTATACCTGGGTGACCACAAACAACCATACAAACGGAAGAACGTCTTTGGGATGAACCCAAATCGGATCCGCAATCCTGCTAAATCTGATACATTCCCAGGGAAGAGACACAGCATTTGTGGATGTGAACACCCTATAATACAGCCGACATTCTGACCACAACCTCTTAGTCATCGTTCAACATGTATATAAGTTGTTCATAGAGGAACGTTACCTGGTAGTCCAGCATGGTGAAAGAGGGAAAACATTCCAGGATGCGCGGCTCAAAGAAGTATGGGAAGATCCACACCATGGGCATCTCTGCACCGCTGTCCTCAAACATCTGCAATTTGCTCCACAACTCCGAGATCCGGGAGAAACTCCGGGCCAGAGGTTCCGTCAGGCCTCCGAACGGAGGGTCAGACACCATGATCACCTTCTCCCCGTCCACCTCGATGAGAAACGACAGGAGGACTTTTTCCGCTGCCTGTATGTGTGTGTGGGGGGGGGGGGGGGGTTAGACCACGACAGTTCCTAGATTTCAATCCTGAGGCGAAGCCGTTCGGATTCAATTGTTTGTTCCAGGTCCGACAGTTACCTCTCCGCCGAAGAAGTGATGGTTGAACATGTTGTAGTGGCAGAACTCCTTGACGCCGTTGAACTGGGCATACCTGGAACGTGTGGAAAACCAAAACCCGTCAAGCGTACATCGACTGGCTCTTACATACCCCTGACATGCACGGGAACACTGTGTCTCCCCCGGTGGATTATGGGACATGGTGTTTTTAGGGTGGGTCTGGGCCGCTTGCGCGCCACCTGTTATCCTAAGGGCACTTGAGCATTATTCAGGTGCGCACACGCACACGCACACCTAGAGTAGACCGACGCAGGCTTCAGCTTGCTTCCTGAAACCCCACCCTGGTTGCTGTTCTTGCAGACACATTCCTCACAGACACAGGGATCGGATCAGCTGTAGGAACAGGGTAAGTAAACTCTTTTTTAAATACGCCGACCGTTCGGCTATTCCACTGGACGTAGACCTCCTTGTTCTTGGGGAGCTGCAGGCTGTTTTAACTGATCTGGGTGACCGGGTGTGTTGAATCTAGTCCACCGCCGGAATGATCGATTGGCTCACCCGGTCGGTTCTGCGATGGACAGAATACTAGAACACCTGGTCTTTCAAGTGGGTTAAACCTTATTCGCGCAGCTCTCCAGAAAGTGGACTGCCTACCTCTGGCATGTAACAATAATGATTAGTTTGGGACTGTTGTGCACGGAGCTGATGAATAACTCCTGTCCTTGGCGCTGTAGTGAGACGATCTAGAAATGTGACCAGCCCTGGTAAACGTGCTCCCGGTACTCCTTCCGAGGTTCAGGTCGGCTGTGCAGTTCACCGATCGTTTCTGTCGTCGCTGCTAGTTTTTGACGGTACTAAGTCGTAGCCGTTACCCGTATTTCCGAGAACCGTGACGCAAGTTCTGTATGTTTAACACAATCCTTGGTGCAGAACAGGCATGTTACAACAGAGGAGCCTGGAGAAGGCAGCATACCAGGCCCCTAAAAACCAGAGAGACTCGTTTACTGTCACAGAACTGACGACGCACCGTTAGAACAGAATCGCAATTCCCCCGGGACATGTTGGACGGGCGGCGAAAGCGAATAGATCTGAGTGTGCATTATGTACATATGTGACTACTGCTGACACATCTTCATGTAGCAATGGACCAAGTGATGTACGGCCAGAATGCGGAAGCGCCTCCCGAATCTGATCCTGTAGCCCAGATGGGTACCACTGCGCCCCCTGGAGGATACCACATACTACTACAGGAGGGCACACTGGTTCCCTTTCACTGTCAGCCTGACGGAGGCAGTGTCGTTCAGCCGTTCCCTCGCTCCCCAAAGCTGCTCCGCAAGATAGCGGAATCGAGGAAAGTCTCTGAGGTAATGTTATCATTGTGCAGGGGTGGACAAAGGCAGCTAACTTTCAGTAGTCAATGATGACAGAGTTCCTGATGTCGATGCTTATAATTTCTGCATGGTACAACCACAACGGTCAATGTATAGATCGGTTCCAGTTAAACATGAGTTGCAATCAACTAAGACTCAGCCATCACTGGCAGGGAATCCATTCAGAATCAATTGTCATTTGCAGTAACAAAGAAACCATCGACTGAGTTTCACCACATCTCTGACTCTGTCTGCCCTCTAGGAACAACTCCTCAGGCGGCTGGCGGAACTGGAGACCGAGAGAAACATAACCGAGGCCCACATCCAGTCTCTTAAGAAACGAAGGGCAAACCTATCTGTGAGTGCAACGCTGCCTCCCTGTGGTCATAAGTGGATAAGCAGACATCATGATTACTGGTGACACTGCTGAACGCTCTCAGTGTTTCTTAGGTGTTGTTAAGAATTTGACTTGCTTAAAAAGATCGACTATAATGGGGAAGACCCAGAAGTGTTTTCCTTGGAGATGTACTAGTGCTGGTTACCGTTTTAATCTGTCCTACTAACTTGACATGCCGAAAAACATGGGAGGTTGCTCAGAAAGGCCTTTGTAAGCTATGGGCTCCTCTTAACCCCACAATTTCCTTCTCCCTCCTCACATTTAAAGAGGAATACAGAGGTGATGAAACAGGAGGTGAGGGAGCGCTTCGAGGCCCTGAGGGCCATCCTGCACAAAGACGAGCAGGACGTGGTGGACTCGCTCGAACTGGACTGTAGAGAGACCAGTACCAGACTAGACCAGGTCCTTAAGGACTGGGACCAGCATCTGGCTCAGGTCCAGAAAAGCATCGCCACACACCAGAAATCCCTGGAGCAGGGCAGAGAGACAGGAGCCGATGCACAGGTCTGATCAGCATTTAGCGGAACCGCAAGGAGGATAACAAGAGTTTCAGTGTTGTTATGAGAATGTAACCGTTTTCAAACACTTGTTTTTTACAGAATGATCTCGACAATCTCAGGTAATATCTCCTAATATCTAATAAGGTCTCCTAATATCTTTCATGAGATGAGCTGATTCTGTAAAATGTCCAAGAACTCTGAAGCAACGCGCGTCCGTCTGTCTCCCTGTAGTCACAAGAAGACGGGGGCTTCAGAAGCAGAGATCCGTTTGAATGAAGACAGGTTTGAGAAGCTTCTGAAAAGCCTAAACTCCATCTTCAAGGACCTGAAGGCCCAGCTCCAGAGGAAGACTCTACTACTGGGTAACACGCAAAGGGCCGCTGTCACGGACACAGATTGACTCTAGTCCTGGAATAAAAAAATAAAAAAGCTCAATGAATTTTTATTGAGATTTACGTTTTATGCCCAGGACTAGGCTTAAGCTGGGTCCACAAAACTGTCCCAAAAGGTCTACTAGTTCATCAATCCAAGAATGCTACAATTTTAAATACCCTAATATCTGAATAGTACTAACGTCACTATGGAGCTAGTTGGGATTTGGGGGGGTAGAGATTAAATGCAGACACAATAAGTGTTCCTGTTTCGTATCTGTCTGCAGACTCCACCCACATGATGATTGACAGACAGACCTGCCATAGACAGATCACAGTGATGGAAAACGGGCAGGGCATGTGCTACTCAGGCTCCGCCCAGACCGCTCCGGAGCACCCCCTTCAGTTCGACAAGGTCTGCTGTGCCCTGGGCTCCGTCGCCGTGACGACGGGCCGATGCTACTGGGAGGCCGACGTCCAATGCTGCTCAGCCTGGGCTGTGGGCGTGGCCTACGGCTGTCTAGAAAGGAAGGGGCGGAACAAGGGCGCCAAGCTGGGACGGAACAGGAACTCATGGTGTGTGGAGCTCAGGGAGGGGCGTCTGCTGGCGTGGCACAACGACAGGAACGTCACATGCCAGGCCGGGCCAGGGGTGCCGGGCCGGGTGGGCGTTTGGGTGAACTACAAAAAGGGAAAGCTGGCGTTTTATGACGCCCAAACGATGAAGATCCTACAGGAGTTCTCCGCGGCCCTGACACCTGTCTTTGAACGGGCCCACCATCAGTTCACGGAGCCACTATACCCTGCATTCCGCTTCCTGAGGCCTGCAGCAGGACACCTGTGGCCCGGCCATATGGCCATACGGGACGTCAACACACTCCCCTAGCAGACGCCCAGACGCGTGACAAGCAGCCCAGACGCGCGACAAGCAGCCCAGACGCGCGACAAGCAGCCCAGACGCGCGACAAGCAGCCCAGACGCGCGACAAGCAGCCCAGACGCGCGACAAGCAGCCCAGAAGGGCGACAAGCAGCCCAGACGCGCGACAAGCAGCCCAGACGCGCGACAAGCAGCCCAGACGCGCGACAAGCAGCCCAGACGCGCGACAAGCAGCCCAGACGCGCGACAAGCAGCCCAGACGCGCGACAAGCAGCCCAGACGCGCGACAAGCAGCCCAGACGCTTCAATAAGCAAAAAAGCTAATTCACATGTTCATATTCACTCCCAGAAGCTATTTTTCCTCCCCTACTGTTTTCATTGATTGTCAGATTTCTAAGTTAGTTCCAATAGAGTTTAAGTGACACTATTGGCGAGATGTTTTGTAGGAAACATTAAAGCTCTGCTACTAATTCTTTGTAGATGCCTGACTTTTTCCCCGCTCATAGCAAATGTTTTCATCTCAGCACTAATAAACTGCATTGTGTTATCCTTGGATATAAGACTGACCTGAAATCAATGTCCAGCAGCAGGCTCTTCATGGGATCACCTTTACCCTCCTGGTTTCTGAGCTTGATCAACTCATGGAGTCTAAATAAAACAATACAACATCAGCTAATCATCAAAAACAAACCCAGACAAGTAGAACAGACAGATTTAGAATGGCTGTATTTTGAATTAGATAAGATACCTAAGTCACGATAACTACAAGAGCGTGGGTCGCACCTGGGTCTAGTCTAAAAGCAGAAACTAGAGAAAACACTGAAATGGAAGGGAGGAAGTGTGACCACGACTCCCTAATAAGCAAAACCCCTTCAGCATGGTCGACAGGATGTCCTAATCAAATTAACCTCCTCACCTGGGCGTCCCAACGCAGAGCACCTTCCGGAAGCCTTGTTGGGTAATAGTATCCAACAGGAAGTGACAGCTGCGGTCAGCAAACAAATACTGAGCATTGCTCTTCTTGTTCTCCAGAGGTTTCAGCAGCAGACTGGGCCGGCTCAGCCGGGCCTCTGTGAGGTCATCGGCTTGTGACATCTTATGGGAGGCGTGGGTATCCCATTCTCCTGGTAGGAGAAGCAGCTGGCAGTCCTGACAGAACCTCCTTCCTAGAGGGAGGGCTAGGAATTTTCTGAATCTGCATTGGAAGGAAGAATGAAACCACAGTGGTTTAAATTGGAGAAACAGTATGTATATAGTAGGGAGTGAGAAAACGTACGAAGGTAAGTTGTGAACACTTATAATATGGCCTGTATAGCATCCTAATAAGGAACTTAAAGAGAGACTCTCCTACCCACAAATCTATTCTGTATTATTGTTAACCTGGAATGGAATAATTCCATAGGCAGAGTTCCTTAAAGGGGAGTACTGGTTAATTTACCTGGCACAGTACTCCTGATGAGTAAAAGGTGGCATCTTTGACCTGTTCTCCTCCTCTCTGGCCAAAAGCCTGGCCTCAGACACCTAAAACAAACAAACTCTCATATCACACACCTTTTGTCTATTCATTCCTACAGACAGAAACATTTCGGTCTAATTTTTTTTAAACAAATGTCCCTAAACAGTGACACCGCTGATTTTGTCATTGATTAAATATCTGATCTCAATACAGTTTTCTATACCCAAACCAACGTATGGATATCTGTGTTGACCCATTTGAAATGTTCATTTCACCTACTGTAATCACCCCACGGGCCAGAGTGGCTGGCTATCAACAGCACAGTATATTTGGACAACCATGTTGTCGGCGGCAGAAAAACGACCGTGGTTACCTTTTCATCTTCCCACTGAAAGAACGCACATTCCTTCCGGTCTCTGCAAGCTGAGCACGCATAAAACCTCCGACCTTTCTTCTCTCCTACGCAGACCTTCTCAAACAATAATGTTGGACCTGTATGGGGCAAAAGGTTTACAATACTTTCTAGAAGGACTCTCATTCAGATGTCAGTAATAAGACATAACTGTTCGTAATGTAGATCGCTTTCGACCGTAGTTGGTGTTCATATCATCCTTATTGCCCTTTCCTCAAAACCTGTTGAAGCTAGTGGTCGTATTCATGGCAAGAAGTCTGCGTAGCTTACTTACCATGAACACAAGACGGTGCTTTTTGGTCTGAATTTTGAACAACAAACTCTATTCCAAACTCGTCTTCATCTGATCCTTTTAGTTGGACATCCATATTTGTTAATACCGTAAACAAATACAGCTATTTGCTTGATCAAAACACTACAAGCATGTATCTGCTTACAACCACGCTGTTCAGCGTCAAGTCGCGTATATTGAACGTCACTAATGGTAACGCCCTTCCATATGTTGTTTACATTGTTTTCGCCGCAAATGTAGAAAACAGTTTGCCACCCAAACTCAAAAGATGGTTATGATGACTAACGATTAATGTACATATGTTACCATATATATCTACTGTGTGTTTGTTTTCACCCGGACAAAACGACATAGCAAATAGGTTGCTAGCACGCTGGATTTCAGTAATTGCGAATAGGCAATGCTTTAATTTGACCATCAGGAGACGCAAAAGGCAAAGGAAAGAAATATAATATGGCCTTAAAAATAACTTTACTTCAAGATCGTTGGCTACTGTAGCTTACTTTGTTTTAAAATGTATTGATTTTTAATAATATAATTCAAAGCAGTATAGTCTATTTGTCTAAAATAAATAGTTAATGATTACTAAGTAATATATGTTATCAGTTACTATTGCGTCGCTCTGGATAGATGAACTACTCAAATGTAAAATGAGGCTAATGGATTCTTATGTGTAATAGCTCAATCAATAATTCATAGCTCTGAATATCCATCACTTTAATGTTGGATATGATGTAAGCCTATAAAATATTATCGAGACCTAAAATAATTAGCCCATTGGCCAGCTTTAATATTATTAATGGGAAATTGCTTTTTAAACAATTATACCACACAACAAGCTACATTATTTTGCCCACACATAATCGCAGATAAAAGACCGTTTTGTCTCCCTTTCCCGCGATGACAAAGGGAAACCTCTGAATAGTCGCCGTTGTTGCCTTGCCTCCGCACAGTGCAACCCAATGCGTTTTGTTTACACTACGTCGCACACGCTGAATTGTAGTCAAAGACCGCCGAGGTTCAGAGTCACATGAACACCGTGTTCTGTCCATATGAACTTCAGTTCCCAGACGTCCTGTTCGCGTGCGAGCGCAGTGGAGCTGCAGAGGCGCTATTTATCACCTGGTCCGAGGGATGCTGGTGCCGAAACAGCGACGCTAGCGTAAAGAGCAACCGTGCGTCCACACCCATCCCGTGCTCTCGGAAAGGAGACCCACATTACAAACCGCATAGCCCAGAACCGCCTCATGACTGTCGGCGCTTAATCGCCGTTATTTAATTGTCAGCTGTAGCGTTCATAGCGTCGAAATATTATTACGTGCTACACATCCGAAGGGACAGTGGGGATCGACTGAATCATCTTCTACAGGGAGAGGCATCATCAATGTACAGTCCACACGCCCGGCCAGTGGTGTGCATTTGAATAAGGGTTTATTTACCGTACATCGGACTGTGAAGAATATCTAGTTTTATCATGAGCACAGGTAAGGTCTTGTTATACCCTATAATAAACTGAGTGTGTGCGGTTCGGTCGCAGTAGTACCACGGTAATTAACCTGTTTGCATGCTGTCACCGTCACTGCCCAGTGACACTACTGTACCACAGCAAGGCGATTACATGGCGGAGACACGTCTAATGACAGGCCTGTAATACCCATTGACTCTTTTCACTACATGCAAACTGCTCAGATACCAACTCGATCTATTGCTTTAGCTCTCTGAAATACCATGTCTACAGCAACAGATCCCAGAACAGCCACTACAACCACATTAGGGCAGTGGCCTGATAACGTGATACACTGATGCCTTGGCTTTCAGACAAGTGTATCCAGTCCTCAATGTGGTCTTCCTGTGTAATGCGAGGTTACTGCATCGGAGTGTCACTCTGGGCGTGACCTGAGAGAAGCAGAACACTCTTAACAGAGCATAGAACACCATTGTTGTGAACACAATTGTCAAAAACATAGTGTCTAAAATTACTATTTTCCAGTAGGCGACACAGAATCTTGATGTGTTTGTTAAAAGGAAAGACGTTTTAAGGAATGTCTGAGCTGTCTCTCCCACTGCCGTCACGGCTCAAGAACCACGGCTCTAATGAGGTGGGCAGTCGACGCAACGGGAAGGGCTCTCCTGTTTGAAGTGTTGAAGAGCAGTGGTTGGTGTTTGCCTGTGAAAGACGGCAGGGGGGTGTAACGGCCCCAGGTCGGCGTTATCATCATCATCGTCATCATCATCACTGTCCTGTTATCGTAACCGGAGGCATGAAGACCTAGCCTGCTGAAGACCAAAAAGAGAATCGTGTCTGGGACAGTGACATGTTGTCTTGGTTCCTGTGTGTTAGAGGATTGCTGAATGTTATGATTGAAATGGTTTTGGACTGTGATTGATCAAAGATTTTCACCTGTGTGGTCACGGCTGGCTCCTGTGTGGGTTAGTCATCGGGCTGGCCTGGCTTCAAAACCATAACATTTCACTGGACAAAATGAATGCACCACAGGGTAATCTGTAACAGATAGCTCAGCTTTAGGCGCATCGGCAGTTAGCACAGAACGCCAGTAAGGTTTAGCCATCCACAGGGATTGGTAATCAATGACCGACTGAGATGAGCGGCTTGTTAATCGCCAAACTAATCCAATCTTAGTTTTCTGTCATTAGTTGAGATAGATCCGGCAACCTGATCAATATGTCCTTTCCCACGCTGCGTTAAGTCTGTTGTGCTCTTGCAGTCCGGGGCTAGGGGTTGATTTAACAGGATCAGGGGTTGATCCTATGAAAAAGGCATCGGCGATCAGCTCTTGATCGGTAGCAACCACATGAGACCAGGGTGAGTGTTTATCAGTCAGTCGGGGGGACAAAGTAAACTAAACACACTGGAAAAAACTCTGCCTCATTAGCAGTCATACTTCAGAATCAGCCTGTAGTCACTGGACGGTCCCCAGCTCCTAACAAAGACCTGTGATCTGGTGTTGTTTCCAGATCCCTCCCTCTGACTGTGTTCAGATGTACCAGCGGCCCAGAGCTGTGCCGGTCAAAGGTCAATGTCTATCTAGGTGTACCATTGTACAAGAGTTGTAATTTTCCATCATATGTCTGACCTGAAGTCATCCAGGCCCAAAGTTACCGATCGGCGGTTACTACAGAGTAAGTGATAACCTAGTAAGAGCGGACAGTTACGAGGTATTGTCATGTTTTAGTGAAAAGCTGAAATTCCTACAGAGACTAGTGTTGACCTAAACAGGGAATTAAACAGTTGTATGAAAAAACAACCGAAACGAAGGTCATGGTAGATGAGTTTCATGTATGTGGAGGCGTGTGATTCTGAGCTTCAACTTTGTATTATGCGTGCTATTATGTCAGCCGTGAGTACATCTATAACCCTATCCCTGATAGTAACTTTTGGCCTAAGCCTAAACCCTAAGATTAAATTAGCTTTCCTCGTGGGGCCAGGCGAAATGTCCCAATAGGTCAAATTCCCCCCCCCCAGCCACTGGAGGAAGCGGGATAAATACAGCTGTGACCTCACTGGTGTTAAGTCTGAGTACATCCACTCACACACACGCACGCACGCACACACACACACACACACACACACACACACACACACACACACACACACA
>JACXGJ010000524.1:0-120337 GCA_016801105.1 Esox niger | reverse complement strand
CACAGAGAGAGAGAGATACACAGAGAGAGAGAGAGAGAGACATACACACAGAGAGAGAGAGAGAGAGACACACAGAGAGAGAGAGAGACAGAAAGAGAGACAAAGACACAGAGAGATTTATGGAGGAGGGTTACTATGGTAACAAACGTTAAGCCGTCAGCACTGCCAGCCATACGTCATTGGTCAGAGTAGAGCAGAGGTTTGCTGACTATATCAGTACTAACCAGATCAATACTAGCTACAGCCTTATACTTAGAAACAAGTCTGGCCTTGTCTGTCCTTTACACATTACAGGACAATCAGTATGGCCGGTATAATAACAGGTATTTTCCATGTCAGTGTTAATTGGTTGATCAGTGAGTGACTATTAACGATTGAGAAGGTTTTTATTCTGAATTAGTTCAGCAGCCTCCTTTCTTTTCCTGTCTCGGGACTCTTCTTTCTCACTTTGGCAAAGCATTGTGAAGGTGGGGAATTGAAGGTGTGAGGAATAGAAGTCAGAATGGGAAGAGCCAGAGTTGCTGTCTGGGCTGGACTGACTGGATAGCAGACTGGTTCGATAACACAAGAGACAGTTTAGCTCAACCTAGACATAGCTCTGTCAATCACAGAGATAGTTTAGCCCGCCCTAGACTCTGCTCTGTCAATCACAGAGACAGTTTAGCCCGCCCTAGACTCTGCTCTGTCAATCACAGAGACAGTTTAGCCCACCCTAGACTCTGCTCTGTCAATCACAGAGACAGTCTAGCCCACCATAGACTCTGCTCTGTCAATCACAGAGACAGTCTAGTCTCTATTTGAGTAACAAACAGACACGCTAAGAGGCGAGTTGGCCCCTGTTAGAACTAGACTACACGCACGCATGCACGCACACACACACACACTTCACCTTGTTGAGCTCTTCTATCCGCCGTATCAGCAGTGGGTTACTGGAGGAATTTTCAAAATAAACGTAATCTGTGAAGAAAGAGAAAAGAGAAGGAGGTGAAAGGAGAAAGAGGAGACAGCAGGTCAGGAAGTATTAAGGATTACATTAATGAAGTTGCACTTTGAAATCCAGCCCTCTAAACTGGAGAGGTGGGGGAGATGCCACCTCGAGAGCCATATTCCAGTACCCTTATACGCAAATAGTTTTAAGAGTTCAAACCTTGGTGGTGAGCCTGAGATTCGACCCAGCAACCTTTAGGTTACGGGTCAGAATATATTTTTTAAAAAACTCCCTGTACAGAAAGTCAGCCTAGTCAGTTGAACCAACAGACAGAGACAGCTCTAGGTTATCCTCCCTCCCTCCCTCTCTCTCTCCTTAGCCCCTCCCGGTTCCCGCTCTTCTGTCGTCTGTCATTGCTCTTGGCTTGGCTCCAGGCCCACAGCAGTCTCAAGCTCTCAGCAGGGTGTCCTCCGAGGCTCGGGGCTTGGTCGGGTGCCTGGTCTTAACCCTGCATACGTCTTGGCTAACGTGACATTGTCATGATACCCCACAACCAGTAAGCTGCCTGGAGCTAAACCCCCTCTGCTATTCTCCCACCATCTCCTCTCTTTCCCTAACTCCATCTCCCTAACACAAGATTCATGAAAACAAAGAGCAAGGGAAAGAGAAGAGAGAGGG
Source organism: Esox niger (assembly GCA_016801105.1). Lineage (NCBI taxonomy): Eukaryota > Metazoa > Chordata > Actinopteri > Esociformes > Esocidae > Esox > Esox niger. The sequence continues at coordinate 118,731 of JACXGJ010000524.1, read as the reverse complement.
CAAGAGAAAGGGCAAGAGGGGAAAGCGAGATGGAGATCAGTATAATAATACTTTTCAATCTACCAGCTAGGAGGAAGAGTGAACCCCGAGTCGCGAGGAAGAGTGAACCCCGAGTCGCGAGGAAGAGTGAACCCCGAGTCGCGAGGAAGAGTGAACCCCGAGTCGCGAGGAAGAGTGAACCCTGAGTCGCGAGGAAGAGTGAACCTTACCCTCACCATGGCCAAACTTTAAAAACAAGGCAAACATGAACATGTCATCAAATTAGGCACAGAGAGAAAGAAATAAAGACAGAGAAGGTGAAAACATTTGTACATACACCGGATGCTGGAAGCCAAATGCTACACTACAAACAAGGGGATATATTATCTAAGAAAATTACTTTCAAACCATCCAAAATTACTTTCAGACCATCCATTTTTTCAAACAAAGTTATCAATATATGTGTAATTATGTAGCCTTTCATTTGTTGAATTGTTTGAAAATGGTTTTGGTTTTGAATGTTCTGATATCGGTGTCTTAACCAACGTCTTGGTATTGTGACATCACTTAAGAGGTAACTACGTACCAAATTTGATAAATTTAAGAGAAATGGGCTTTAAGTCAGCATTTTCAATCGTCGCCATCTGACTTATCGGTGTAATTTAGGAAATACTGCATCTCTATGACAAGACACATCACTGACCCAATTTAGGTGTCTTAAATAACGGGTGTGACATACGTTAGTAAGAAGGCAGGCAGGCGCATGCTTATAAAGAGGGGAGATGCATTTATAGTCCTCTTCCACAAAAAGATACAAGGAGAAAACTAATGTAAAAAATGAATTGTTTGCTTTCCTGTTTCTCTGCTCATCAGAGAAAACTAACTGCCTGTCTATCACTAAGCCTGTCTGTCATCTCTCTCCTGTCTGTCTGCCGGCCCTTTCCTACCCGTACACCATCTCAAGGCCGCATGCGGCCACAGCCAGTGTCTGCTACGCCCACCCCTCCCCCACTGCCAGCCTCAACCAATCACAAGCCCTCACCACCAGGTACTGTACGTCACAGGACAGTCAAATTCCCTCTGAGCCAAACGTAGCATGTCGGTGAGCTGGGCCCCACAGTCAGGCCGCTCACACTGACTTCAAAATGTTGGTTTCTTACATTGGGGTAATAGTGAGACATGAGACCAAGAACAATATCAATCAAATTTGACGGAACGTTGGTTATTGTGGACATTTCAGCCCATTTTGGTAACCTAGTATATTGGTCGGGCTGTTTCACACCATTCTGTTCTTACTCCCTGTCTAACATTCTCTTCGCTCCCTTCAGTTTCTCTAGCTGTTTTTAATGTTCTCTGCTCTTTGACAGTGGAACCCTCTCTTTTATTTATCAACATTTGTCTTCTCTGTCCAACTGTCTGTTCATCTCTTTTACTGTCTATTTTGTCATTCTGTCTCTCTCCAACTGTCTCTCTTTACCTCTGGTCTGGTTTGGTTCCAGTCTGGAAACATTTCACCTTTCAGTTTCCCCACAGGAAAAATGCATATCAACAGATACACAGATCAATCCCTCGGCAAAATGATTTGAATAACAACATATCGCTCGACCTCTGAAGCACTATTTACGGACAGAAGGAGAAGCTAGGTAGAGAATATCCTTCCACATACATCCACTGTGTGGGTCCTGCTGAGAAGAGGACACGCCGCCGGCCATGTCAGGGTCAGCCTCTGTCTGCGGGATATGGCACAGGGGTTACTATGGCAATGGTAGTTGGGTAATTCAATACCTTACAGAACCCGTCAAACTCTTCCTTTTCCCCTTTCACGCTCATCTACTCCCTCTTCTCATCATCATCTTCCACTACCCCACCCTGTCCCTCACACCGTCCCTCCCTCCCTCCCTCCCTCCGTCCCTCCCTCCCTCCCTCGCCGGTGTAGTAAACTTCCAATGAGCAGAGGTTCTATCAGTGAAAACACTTGTTAATATGAGGTCAGAGGAAAACAGCCAGACAATTTGAAGCTGACAGAAAGGCCACAGATACTCAAAGAACCACTTTTTACAACAGTGGTGTGGAGAAGGACATCTCCACACACGCAAGCACGCACGCACGCACGCACAACAGTTCATAGAAAAATGAAACTTCTAGAGACTGTTTGATAAAGTCATTCCACATTGACTTCAGTTGACTGCAGTGGCCTGCACTGTCTCCAGATCTCAATCTAATACAGCACCATTGGTATGAGGGGGAACGGGGGGTCCGCAACACAAACATGCGGCTGGAAAATCTGCATTATGCTATGGAGTCAGCACTGACCAAAATATCAAAGCAGTTTAACCAGCACCCTGTTGAATCCATTACGCAAAGGCCTCAGTATTCTGGAGGCAAAAGAGGGTCCAGTTCGACACCAGGTGTAACTAATCAGGTGCCGAATGAGTGTATTTGAATGAAGGTACCAAAAATAAACGAGGAGTGTGCTGCTGCTTTTCTACACAGCCTTTACATGCTTTAGGCTACAGTCAAATCATCTGTTATAACTTTTAACAGCAGGGTAATGCAAACAGAAGTAGGGCTGGGTAAAAAAACTAAAAACTAAGATTTTCCCATGAATTGTGATTCTTTGTTGGACAATCTGAAATCGATTCTTAAAATCCTGAGACGGTTAAAAAAATAAATGCATGTTCTGTTTGGAGGTGTTAAATGAGTGGGATGTTAAAGAGAACCAGTCACCTTATGAACAATGCTGATAACATGATGCGTGTTGTGTCACTGATGGAGCTGCTTCCTGCTGGATGTGTCACACACACTAAGGTTAGCCATGTGGGCTGCTCCCGAACATCCAGTGATCGCATGCTTGCTTGGCTGGGTGAGGCGCGTAGCAACCTTGTTTCAATGAAGCACTGGGGCCAGCCATGTGCTCAAAGAGAAGCAGACCGTTCTGGACATCCTGTCAATCAGGAGGTTGTTGACAGGCGTCGCCCAGTGGAAGCGTGCTGGAGATCCTAGGTTCCTGCAGCAGCTGCCAGCAATCTCGGTCTTGTGACACGCAGTTCATAAGCAATTTGTTCTTTTTAAAATTGACACTGACTCGAGAGCAATGAGTCCTTTTTACTGACTTTAGTGATTTATTATTGATTTGGATTATACGCACATATTTATGACAACAAATCAGAGGCTAAGTTAAAAAAGATGCGTGAACGACTAACTTTATTGTTCCGCTTTCACCACTTTCCTGTCCAATACAGCATCCAATGCATGAAAAGATATACTATAAAACTAAAAACAGACCAAATGTATAGCCTACTCCCAATATTAGACGACAAAACTATTTTATTTTTGGAATGTTAATTCAAACCGCCCCAGGGTTTTCTGTTTTTCATTAATATGACATTACCTCACCACCATTTTGAGGAAATAAATTGTGTAAGGAGTGAGACAGCAACAGACAAGCCAACTTAACTAAGCCTGGGGAGGATGAGCAGCACCTAGCTACTTTACAAGTGTGTAAACACACACACCTACCAGAGTTATGGATCTAAGTTCTGACTTTTTTTCACTGGCCTTATATCTTACATCTATTGTCAAGAGATGACCATTTGAGGCTTCCTTACTGTTCTTCAAGCAGCAGGATATTATACTAGCAGCGCTAAGATCTATTTTTTTCAAAATACAAGCCATTATTGAAATATTTAAGGCAGTATAGTTAACACTGTATAGTTAAGATTGTCTGTCAATCTAGTCTGCCATTTTTATGTCTGTTCCAATGCTGTTCTTCTATGTTCTATTTTACAGACTAGATGTTTAACTATATGGCCTTTTATTGTGATAAAGAAAATCTGAGTGCAGCCAGCATAATATCCTGCTGCTTTAACGCCAATGAAGCCTCGTTTGGCCATCACTAATAATGCCTTCTAAAAGATTGCGGTCTTTCAATTCAAGCACCTCAGAAATGCTGTGTCCTTATGGAGTGTATTTATCCCTCTGATTTAGGTCAAGACCAAGGAGAGGCAGTGTTGGGTTGTTGTGGTGAGCCATGTTGTGGTGAGCCATGTTGGAGTATTTTGGGTTGAGGTTTGTCAGGGTGAGCTATGTTGTGGTGAGCCATGTTGGAGTATCTTGGGTTGAGGTTTGTTGGGGTGAGCTATGTTGTGGTGAGCCATGTTGGAGTATCTTGGGTTCTGGTTTGTTGGGGTGAGCTATGTTGGGGTGAGCCATGTTGGAGTATCTTGGGTTGAGGTTTGTTGGGGTGAGGTTTGGAAAGCTGATATACACCGATTGGCCATAACATTATGACCACTGACAGGTGAAGTGATTAACACTAATAATCTTATATAGTTATTATGGCACCTGTCAGTGGGTGGGATATTAGGCAGCAAGTGAACATTCTGTCCTCAAAGTTGATGTGCTAGAAACAGGAAAAATGGGCAAGCGGAAGGATCTGAGCAATTCTGACATGGGCCAAATTGTGATGGCTAGACAACTGGGTGAGAGCATCTCCAAAACTGCAGCCCTTGTGGGGTGTTCCCAGTATACTTTGTTCAGTACCTAGCATAAATGGCCCAAGGAGGTTATGGGCAGCCAAGGACTGACAACATGGTCATGGGAGTCCAAGGCTCATTGATGCACGTGGGGAGTGAAGGCTGGCTGTGTGGTCTGATCCAACAAATGAGCTACTGTAGCTCAAGTTGCTGAAAAAGTTAATACTGGTACTGATAGAAAGGCGTAAGAAAACACAGTTCTTCACAGTTTGTTGCGTATGGGACTGCGTTGCAAGACCAGTCAGGGTTGCCCCTGCTGACCTTTGCCCACTGTTGAATGTACCTACAATGGGCACATGATCATCAGAACTGGACCACGGAGCATTGGAAGATGTCCTGGTGTGATGAATTACGTTTCCTTTTACATTACGTGGATGGCCGAGTGCCTGTGCATCGCTTCCCTGGAGAACACCTGGCCCCAGGATGGACTATGGGAAGGAGGCAAGCCAGCGGATGCAGTGGGACACTTTGGGCAATCTTCTGCTGGGAAACCTTGGGTGCTGCCATCACACGGATGTTACTTTGACACACCACCTACTGAAGCATTGTTGCAGACCATGTGCACTCTTTCATGGAAACGGTATTCCCAGAGGGCATTGGCCTATTTCAGCAGGATAATGCGCCCTGCCACAAAGGAGGCCCCACCTTGCAACTTACAGGTCTTAAAGGATCTGCTGCTAACATCTTGGAGCCAGATACCAGAACATACCTACAGAGGTCTAGTGGAGTCCATGCCTCAACAGGTCAGGGCTGTATTGGCGGCAACAATGGGACCTACACAATATTAGGCAGGTGGTCATAATGTTATGCCTGATCAGTGTATGCTGTAGTATTTCGTGGTGACCCATGTTGTATCTCAGTTTGAGGTTTGTTGTGAGGCATGTTTTGATAGATTGGCTCTCTGCTCAACAAGTTGCCTATTCTGATGATCCAATCCCATTTAATCAATGAAGATGTAATGGGGGGCATTTTCAACAGTACAGCTTTTGTTTGACAATTCAACTGAATGGGCCACTTAATAAAGCATGACCAAGGCACTAACTAGCAGGACCCCTTCTGAACTTTGAACCCAGGGTCTGAGACAACATGTCTACAAGTGGCCATGAAGGCACTTTGGTTGTTATTAAATGCCAGTTAGGTAAGCCAATGAAAATAAAGCCAAGCTGGTGCTGTCAATCAAGCCACTCCATCTTCTTGTCCATCATTGCCAGAGACAATATATATGTTTAGGATATTATTGTGGCGCATCAAACAATCCAGTGCAACTCAAATGTAAAAAATAATAATGATTTAAGGAAGCCGATTCATCTAAGCCACTCTCACGTTTTTGGGGGGGGGCGGGCGGGGTAAAGCGGTGAGGGACTCAAAATGCCATACAAAGGCCCTCTCAACAGTGAAGGGTTCCATCTGGGTGAAAATGTGTTGGTTGTAAAGTGTTCAGGAAACAACAAAGTTATACGGGGTCACTTTCTAACCAAGAAGAGTGATCTGCTGGGGGAAACCAAGACAAGGCCTAGTTAACGGTGTGTGACAGTACCACAGAAGTCCTTACTCATTCCTTGGGATGATCCAACAGTCTCTGGGATTGTCTTGTAAAGTGTTAACCATCTTTGAAAAGGAACCCGGCTTTGTTTTTACTGCCAGCCAGCCAAGGCCCTAGGCTGAAGGGGACAAGGCACAAGTCCGAAAAAAGCATCTATTTAGTCCTGGATCACTGCAAATAGCTTCAAAGTGTGCGGGAGCTTTTTTCTGCTGACAGTTCACTGACTTTGAGTTTTATGACAAACTCAAATTGGTAAACCTAAATGTTGTGATGAAAGCTTTTTTTTATAGAAAATTCCATAATGAAGCTCACTCTCAGATTTTCACTAAAAAACAATGACGAAAAATGAAAAGAAACCAACAAAATCTATTCACAAGAAAAATCTAAAACATTAACTTGAAGAACAACACATTATTACAAGGACAGTAAACTACCCCTGAGTTGTGAATAATGTTTTAAGGATGTCTACCAAAAGAACGTGGTTTTAGCAATGATATGAAACTTTATGTTGGGAACTCCGATTCTATATATGTATTCATCTAGAGACGTAATAATTGGGACTGAATGCAAAATGTATAACAAACACAACATCCTCCTCTGCACTCATGTAATATTCCACACTTCTCGCTTTTGATTCAATGATCCTCATGTACGACTTAAATTCACACCAAATTTGATGCATTACTGTTAACTTTACATGATGGTGTTCTTGGCTAATCTGAGATGGCCCACCAGCGATTTATCATTGCACTGTTTTCTGCAGCTCAGTGGGTATATACTGCATGGCACTTTCAATGCCAGGACCTTCGTGGGTTCAATTCCTGGTACCACCCGCATGTATACTGTGTGCATACATTACTGGAAGTCACTTTGGGTGAAAGCATCTGATAAAGTAGTGCCAAAGTGTTTGTGCTAGAAATGTGGTTATGGATCCAAAAAGGTAATCACCTTTTCTCTATCATCTAGGCCAGACAATTTACTACTGTTAGTACAGGTTCATAAGTTATTCAAAGACAAACTCTTCATCTCGGAACACTCAAACAGGTAGGTTCAGCTTTTCTAAAAGGTGTGTGAAGAGGTACTTAATATGTCCTCAATAAAGTTCATTTCCCAAATGTCAATGAATAAAATGATCTATTGTTAACAGTAAAACCATATGGGTGTACAGACTTCATGCCAATTTAACAGAGTCTAATTTCTTGTTCCCTCAATAGATGGACAGTCAAACAATCCTAACCACTTGTGGAGCAAACCAAAAAGACAGCGTATTTTATTTAATAAACTAACTTGACAGCCTGTTGTCTCACAGATTCTTCCTTACCAACGGTTATTGCTAGGCAGTTTTTGCGTTGTTAGGCTATATAGTGTTGTATCCTCTGTGCCTGGTCCCATCCACCCATCTTTAAAATTCACAGTCCATAGCTGCTCCTGATGGCACCCCGTTGTTGTGGTCAAACAGAAACATTTGTGCACCAATTTACAATCGATTAGGCTGGGTTAATGGCACGTGCATTAACTAGCCTACTGGGGTTGGTTACCAATTTGATGACAACCTTTTCAATAGTATGACGGTGGTGTGGCAGAAACTGAACACCTGACTGGCATCAATCAATTCCCCAAAACTCAATGATCCAGGTGAGTTGAAAACCAGGCTAAATTGAACCCAAACCTGATTAAACTAACATAACTGTTTTGTACAGTTCAATGTATATTTATTCTGTTGAATATTAGATTTACTGAGATTTCAGTTTAAGAATAAAAAAATGCATTAGACAAGAGAACGAATAGTCGTGTTTTTTCACAGACTTTGTGACTTCACAGACCAGGCAGCAGCTATACTATGCCTCACTTATAACTCTCAGACTGAGTCACTCACTCTCGACTAACGAGCCAAATAGCCTGTTAGCCAAATAGCTAGCTAGCTAGCTAACGTAAGCTAGCCGACTGGCAAGCCAAACTTTACTTTAAAAAGCGAATATTGTTTGAACTATTTTAATAAAAATAAACACTATTAACTTTAAATACATGAATCATGGTTTGTGTAACAACAATAGTAATACGTTTAGAAACAACGGCAAAAATCCGTGGTCCCTAGCTCTAAGAGATCCCCTTCATCACCATCCTCCTCCTCACTCAGTCACCATCATCTTCATCACTCTCTCTCCCTCTCTCTCTCCCCAACACCCTCTCTCTCTGACTGAAGCACAAGGCACTTTAGGTTTAGGAAATAAATGAGGAAGAACAAAACCATGCTGCAAAAGCAACGACGAAACAGAGCGAGCGCGACATAGAGGATGCAAAATTTTCCCAAAATGTGTGTCCGTTCCCCTCTTACCTCCAACCCGGTACATGTTCGCTGCCATGACTGCCCCAGGTCCTGGCGTCTCCAGGTAGGGCTATCTCTCGCCGTAGCCGTCGCTGTGTTACCACTGCCGCCGCTGTGTGTTGGAAAATGGTGGATTGATCAATACGAAGCAGACTAGCGGAGGATCTTAAAGAGACAGTACACGTTTTTTAATATTTCTTCAAAACGTACTTTTGTTTGGGTATTGGTTTTTTTTGCGGCGGTAACCAACGTAAAATATGGATACAGTCCGTAACAAAGCGATTTCCCCTTACCAGTGCAGGAGCAAGTGCGGGGAAAGGTGAAGTGCGCACCATTCAATCCTGCCCTGTAACCCAGCGGTGTATGGTTGACTTTACTGCCGAGGGGTCAATTAATAAAATATTCAAGTGTTGCTTTTAGGTTAAATTAAATGTTTCCACGAGTACCCTACAAATGAATCACATTTGATTTGTGTTTAGTTCAGTTTTAGACTACAGTTCATCTAGTCTATTGACGTCCCATCATGTTAAAAAGTAAGAGAGAGAAGATTGGTGATGTAGTGTTTTAGGCTATAGTTTAGGAAAGGATTTTTGGAGGCTCTAAAGTGGTGTCGCGATATAAGACAGTGTACAGTCAGTTTTTGCACCTTGGTTGTGCCCCAGAATGGTGAGTAGCTGGGAGTCCTATAGGGCGGAGCATAGCTACTCCCTACGATGGATCAAGCACCTACAAGTTATATTTAGGTTAATTGTTAATGGAGAATATCTCCTTACATGTACTGATTCAGTCCACTCCCTGGTCCATCAACAGTGTGAAACGAAGAATAAATGCATAGCAAGGCATATTTTGGACCACACACATCCCCATTTTAACAATCATCAGCAAGTTGGTTACTGCAGCAATGTGACAAGTTTGTAACCAGTTATGTTCATGAGCTCATGAGTATTATCTTTCAGAAATGGGGTCACAATATTTTGCAGCCTAACCTTAAAACATTCTAGCCACACTTGTAGGAACTAAACCAGAAACAGCTCTGTTGATTAGACCAGAGGGAGAGCGAGAGAGAGGGATCTGTGAGAACAGAGAGAGAGAGGGATCTGTGAGACTAGGAGAAAAGGACAACCAGCAGAACCAAAACAGCATGGTAAACAACCATTATGTCTCTGTTTATTTTTTACTCTTGCCATTCATACTAACAATTTGCACAGTGCCACAAAGCCGAATGTTGCCAGAAATTTGAAATACATTGAACATTTAAAATACTTGTGTTTTAATTCATTTAATTTGAGGTACGGACCAACAGACAGCAGCACAGACAGACGGGCAGAGGGTTCCTAGGTCCTTGGTTCTAGGTCCTGACAGTGTATTAAATCTACGCTGCATTTGATGAGTTGGTTTTCAGTGGGAATGTAGGCATGGAGGAATTCTGTGGGGTACATTTGATCTATACCATATGGAAACCTCGATGACTCTGGCAGGCGTATAGGAACCACAATCTGAACTCATGTGACCATTGTAAGCCAATCACAATTCTAGATACTGTATTTTACAACCAGTGTGCTTGAAGCCACATTAGAGAGAGGGATACTGTTGTCTTAAAAGTCTGTGTGTGCACGTGTGCGTGCGTGTGTGTGCGTTTGTGCGCGTGTGTGTGTGTGTGTGTGCGTGTGTGTGTGTGTGTGTGTGTGTGTGTGTGTGTGTGTGTATGGGGCACTTCTGTAGGGAGTGTGTATATGTCCGTGTGCATTTGCATTTCGTGTATTGTCATTAGATCATTCTAGGTGTGGAGGCTGAGCTCCACCTGGCTCTCATTTGGATCATAAGTGCTGGGTCACCTAATTAAACCCCTGTGTGTGTGGACTTTTGCAAGTGTATTTGCGTGGAACCGGAAACTGGGACTAAGAGTTCCTGCACAATAATCTTTGTTTGCATGGCTTTACTTTAGCTACGGTACAGATGTTGTCCAATGATAAGATGGTTCCTCATCCAGATTTTTGTGATGTCAGATTGAGCCATGTTGTTTTCCATAAAGAACCACATTGAATCAGACAAGGAGCTTTGATTGGCCAGGAAGATACTGGTGGCATTGCAGGTGAATTACCTGTACTCCTCAACCAATGGCTATATGAAACACCATCAACTTCACAGTCAGGCATCAGATTCAAATCTAGGAAGTGACTTTACTATTGTCTGCCTGAAACTCTTCCAATGTCTTTGCAGGACACTCCACTCCCTCCAGCTGCATCGTGGAACACCCTTTGATGACCTCTGCCCTCTCTATCCTGTCCTCTCTGTCTGGGACAAGGTTATGGGCAGACGACTGCAGCAGGGATACTTAGGAGGAACAGAGGAAGGCAATTATGTTTTTCCAGGCTCCACTCCTTTGTCTGATGATGATGTTTCCTTTTTCTTTTCCCTGAATCCATTTGCAACAAATTGTAATTACATCCAGAACATAGCCTCCATCCCAAGTAGAGCCCTATTGTCTATACAGAGCACTACATTTTTCTGTTTTTGGGGCTCAAGCACAGTGTCAGTGAGGAAGGCTTTGAGTTAATGGACAATGCAATTATTGTTGCTGCACCATGCTTATATTAATTCCTGTTCTGGAATGTATGATACAGCAGGGGGCGCTGTTGACACTTTTTAAATGATGTTCAGTGTTCTCATTTGACCAACAGAGGTCGCTACAAACTTATCTTCACCATTATCCTCATACTCCCTCTGACAGCAGTGCTGAGAGGACAGCAGTCAGGAAAGTCTGTCCCCTATCATCCTGATATGTCACTGAAGTCATTTATTTATTTATTTTACAATCAGTGTTTGTCAAAATGAGTCCCAGGACAACTTGCAAAGTTTTGCCTCTGCTGACCAGCGTTATCGATGACCTCATGTTATTCATTGTTAAGGCACTGAGTTGATTTTTCCACCATTATCGCCCTTGCTTTCCTGTCCCTGTTCTTTTTGGCGCTTTCTTGTGTGTTCATGAGAGAGTGTGTGAATGGTGAAGAACGGCAGTTTGGGTGTGGAGAGTCAATGGCAAGATAAGGCCAGTGCCATGAAGGAGATTAGCTAGCGTTGGGGTGAATTTAATTTAAATTCCAGTCAATATCAGGAATCACACAAAAATAGAATTTCTCGTACGTTTTAGAATTTGAATTAGAATGTTTTTTTCCTCATTCATTCATCAGCTCTCTCTGAATATTGCTTAGCAATATGAAGTCCAGAGCCAAAGATCAGGTGGATTAATCCATAGAAGGATGTACACTGCATAGAAGCTGCCCCACTTATTTACATCAGCTACCCCAGTCACAATGTACACACACACACACACACACACACACACTTTAGCTGCCTCGGTTGCCAACAACCAAAATCTCCATCTGTCCTTCCCTGCCAGTGAATCTAGTCCCTGCCCAGATTCCCATTCACCCTGAAGCCATCATGGGAAGAAAGACGTGAATAAAACCATAGCAACTAGGACTAGGATGTTAAAACGTAGCTCCTTGATTTAGTCCTCCTGGGAGCGGGCATCCACCATGGGTTTCCCGCTTTTTGATGCATAAGGACCTTATTTTGCCTTCAGATATTCTCTGTTTCCCTTACCTTGTGGTCTAGTGATTATCTCTCTTGTCTGAATAAACTTCTGTTTTATTGTGATCACACAGTTGAAGCTAAGCACTTGCATCTCCAACTATCCCTCCCCGCGAGGCGAGGGAGTCCACTTCCTTTGATCTTTCCACAGTGCAACCACCATGTGTGTCGGGAATACAGGGCAACAGCCAATCAGGATCCGGACGCTTTCAGTTACATGGACAGCTGTCAACAAATGTCCTCTGACTGCAGATCAATCCTCATGGAGAAACCTTGACAGTTGGTAAAGGTATGATGGTATGTGTGGTGTATTTTGAAGGCCACACTGTTAAGACCATGAAAATGGTATCTATGCATTGGCATCGATATCAACGGAATTCGGAACAGCAACTGGTTGAGAGACTCTTACACAGAATTTCTCTTAGTCTGAATTCCTTGTTGGTATTGTTTATGACACGGTTACACAAATACACACCCATGCTCTTTTCATGGATGGCCAACAATTTGCTATTGGTGATTCTTAGTTTTAATGTATAGCTAAATTATATAGGCAGTGTCACAGTGTGAATGAAATAATGCCACATTATGTACAGGAAAGTGTCAGAAAGAAAGATGGTGGGTTTGTAGTTGGGGAAGCCCCGTTCCCCAAGCCCCGTTCCCCAAGCCCCGTTCCCCAAGCCCCGTTTCCCAAGCCCCGTTCCCCAAGCCCCGTTTCCCAAGCCCCGTTCCCCAAGCCCCGTTTCCCAAGCCCCGTTCCCCAAGCCCCGTTCCCCAACCCCCGTTTCCCAAGCCCCGTTCCCCAAGCCCCGTTTCCCAAGCCCCGTTCCCCAAGCCCCGTTTCCCAAGCCCCGTCCCCCAAGCCCCGTCCCCCAAGCCCCGTCCCCCAAGCCCCGTCCCCCAAGCCCGTCCCCCAAGCCCTGTTCTCCAGAAACTACAGGAGGTCTCCGGGGGTGTCTTGTAAAAGCCCCTACCAGGATTTGAACAACTGGAGGATAGGACTGGTACGTACCTCAGAGAAACAACAATATATAGTGAACTATAATTAAGTGTTGCATCCTGTTTGTTTTCCTGTCCTGTCCACCGCCCAACGTTGAAAAGGTCCATTCATGTAAGACAGGGCAGAACACAATGGGCCCTAACAAAGTTTCCTAACTTACATCATGTGGCACAAATGTGAAAAATTAAAATACTGTTCAATGTGACTTGTCATCGACTTTGACTGGAACCCAAACAGTACACTAGTGGCCCATTGTCTGTAGAAACATAGCATTACTTTACCTCTGGGCTTTCTCTGGCTTTTGGGAACCTTGCGGGTGGATATTTATATATATCTTTAAAGTGTGGAGCGAGACAAGTAAGCGAGACCTCTTCACTGAAGTACAGCAGATATTCTTCCCGATTTAGCCAGGGAGTTCCCAGCAGACAAAGATAGCAGACAATATAAAATAGATCTAACGTTGAAATCTCTCTCTCTCTCAAACCGAGCGTGGTTTTGGTCAAGCCTTTGTTTCATCCTTTGTGAGATTCCATATGTATGATATAATTCTTGAACAAGGTAAATGCAGCTTGTATAGATGTGGGGACTGCAGAGATACAGTAAATGTCCCTTTCAATCTAAAAGCAGCTGCCTGCTTCTTGAATTCTTCCTGCTAGCCTGCCTGCTTCCTGTCAGCCTGCCTGCTTCCTGTCAGCCTGCCTCACAAGGCAGCATCCCTTGGGATTGAACCCGAACCCTGGACCTCTGGAGTGTGCTGCATCCGCGGCACCTATAATCGAGATAAGCTTAATAGCCTACAATGTTCAAGAATGATTTGCCCAACTGCAGTTCAAACCAGGGTGTATTGTCCCTTCACGTCATGTGTTAGCCAGCTAAGCTATAGTCTTGGCACCATAGTCCTGGGAGAAAACACTAGTTCAGACAAGGTTCTAAAATAAAGATTTAAATGAAAGGCTTTCCGCATGGGAATGTGTTTGTCAGGTATCTCCGTCTGTGCAAACTACAGGGTGGTGAACAGCAGGACATGTTGGCTGCGCTGAGTCAGGGACCACACTGCTGAATAGTGCCATAAATGAACACATCACATGAAACAAGAGCTGCACACTGCAAAATCCCACCCGACATGTCCTGCTAGCTTAGCCTAACTCCATGACAGTGATGGACCACTGATCAATTACCAATCAACAAAATACTGCAAGGGCACTAAAAGCAGCTACGTCTTTGTTTCCATAGTTTTCCCTTTGATTTCTTAAACATATACACAGAGCATATGTTTTATAACTGTGTTTTACAGTTTAAATGTGTCTTCAAGTTTAACTGTTTAAAGTGGATGTGTGCCTTAACAGCGGCTTACCATTTAACTGTGTGTACTCTGTAATCTTGATCTGGTCATTTCGGTATATTGTAGTACTGTCACTTCAGAATGCAATAGTTCATTATAGTGCAGTACTGTATATTGTATTATAGTCAAAATGTCATACCTCTAAAGCTTTGACTACTGCTGTGGTGGCTCCAGCCACTCCTCCCGCTATGGGAATGTTCATGTCTTTCACAACCCAGGAAACGCAACCCTGGAAAGAACCAACAAAACGACCAGAAAAAATCTGCTTCTCCCAGTCACCTTTGTAAACAGAGCTCAAAATTAAATTATGTATTTACATAAATACTGCCTATAAATAGATCAGTGGAGAAATTGTGTCACATGGGTTAGGGCAGCAGAAGGAGAGACTGGGGAACTCAACAGAGTGAGAGCCTGAAGGATGTGTGTCGCTGAGTGAAACTTTATCCCCACATTAGAGAAAATGGCATTCTGTGGAATCTGAGTCCGGGCACAATGTCAGCCCCAGCTAGAGGACATGGAGCCTGGGGCCTGGGGGGCTGAGACAGGGGGTGGGTTTTTCAAACTGATTGTCCAATACTTGGAAGAATCCTCCTATTGATGAGATACAGAGGGAAGATTTTAGATAAAGCGAGCACGCCCTCCCTCTGTCCTTTTCATAAAAACAGACACTACCTGCCCTCCACTTTCCCTCAGGGGCTATTACAGTATACTGTAGTGGTTCAGAAAACTAGGGTTGGAGTAAAACAGCACTGTCCGCCTGCCAATCTATCTGTCTGTCTGTCAGTTTTTCTTCAAGAGAAACTGTGCATAGTATTTTAACAGTCACAGTTTAAATAAAATCTTACTTGTAGTTTGCTTGAACTTTTGATTTTGTATGTCTTCCACACAGTCACTTCCGCATGGACACATTTTGTCTAACTCTTCACCTGCTCGTGCCTTTTTTCAGTTCTCCGACCCACACACAAGGCCATAGGCAGCTGACGTGTTGTAGGCAGGGTGGAGTGCTCTGCGGTCTGCTTTCAGCAGCAGGGTTACATGCCTCATGTGGAACACGCCTCCATGCGTAGAATTTGCACCCATGAGAAGTGCTTGTGTGCATGTGTGCATGCGTGTGTGTTTGTGTCTATGTTTTTCCTTTGCGTACATGTATATGCAGGAATGGAAAAGCTTATAGCCTGAAAGCCTGGAATTGTCACAGGGGCCAGCTGTCTGGGCCCTGTGGATTAGATATGGGGTGTGATAAGGAATCTCTGGAGCAGGTGTGTGTTAGTGTGTGTGCTGCAGGAAGGAACCGATACATTAACACATCCCTGGCTGTGGTCACATGCCTGCCCAGCCCCATGCCCGGTCCACACCCCTGCCCATCCCAATGGACTGGCTGATGGTCTGATTGACCAAGCTTGTGGAATGTCTCTGGCACAGGTGTGTGCATGCAACTCCAAGGTCATTAGCTATAACCGACTTGACCACAGCACAGCAGCCCTGCAGAGCCCCCACATCCAGTACAACACATTCTCATTGTCCTCCTCTCTTCTGGCCTCCATCGGTTTTTCCATCCATCCAGCGTTGATTCCCTTTATACCCTTTTTTCCTCTCAACATCTCTTTTAAGTATTTTGTTTGCCAGGTTGATAGGTTATAAGTTAATGGTCCACCCAGAGGAACAGAAAGATCTCTACAGTAGATATTGAATCCTGTTCTCTTTGCTGCCTCTTCTTTCTTTATTCTTACTTGATGGTTTTGCCTCTTCTGGGGTGCAGCTGAAGGAGATGAACACAAAACCTGCCTAGGCGTGGAGGTGACCGACTGGTAATGACCTCACCTCTGGTGCACACACACACACACACACACACACACACACACAGCACAGACAGCTAGAACAGTGAGTGAGACAGAAGCTTTCAGCAGACAGATCCACAGTTGGAACAAGAAATGCTTTTAAAAAGAGTGACCTTAAAAATAACATGGTGATATGCCGTGCTGAGGCGTGTTGTGATACTAATCAGAGCAGGGCACTGGGAGTTTCCTCTTCTGGAGAATGTTCGCGTCAGTCTATTTCTGGGCTGGGACCTGCAGAATGTCATCCAGCCATGCAGATGTCTGGACACTGGACAGCACCAATGTGGGAATTAAATTAAAAACTAACAGTTCAGTAGTCTGAAAAGACTGACAAGGTTAACCTTTTATCAAGGGAAACTTTCCCGTCTAATCATCCTGATTTAATTCTGCCTGTTCCATTGATTCCTCTCAGAACAACGGCTCGTGGGCATGGCGTTTGTCCAGTAATTAGATTTGAGTAACGGATGGGTGAACAGCCTTGGTGGAAACGTGTGAAACTAGGCTAAAACAGCCGCTGCTCAGTATTGTAGAGGAGGCTATACGTAGGTATAGGCAATTTTCCCAGTAGCAATTACAGTAATAATTGTGTAAACTTACTTTTCAATCCTTATTAATGCGTATTAAAGTAGTTATGTGGAGCTATAAGCTGTAACAATCAGTTAGGATTATGACACATATGAGTGTTTAAATTACAATTTTGCTAAAATAATATTTATATTTTAGGTAGGCTACAAATGTGGGTATGGCGGTATGTATATGCACGAAAGTAAAAAAATCTGGAAATGTGCACCACATATTTCCTGAAAGTGGCGGTTTCCTGGACAGACAACCAAGACTAGCAATATGCCCTTGATACAACACAATAAACTCATTGTTTTAAAATTCAATGGAATGAGAGATTGCATATGGAATTATTATAAAATAGTTCCCAAAAGTTTATGGTGGATTATTGCTTGAGTAAAATATTAGTTTATAGGTAAACAGATAGCCTACAGCCAATCCAGTGGCCACTTTTCATAAAAAATACATTATCTTAGTCAACATTAGCCTCTCTGAACGCGTTTCTTAATTTCCAGAGCCCCCAACTCTACACAACCTGCCATGTTAATTCATACAGCCAATGTAAAGATCTCAAATGTCAAGGTTGTTCCTCATCATACATGCCCTAAGAAATTCCTATTCATCTCCAATGAAAGAGCACATTGTGGTTCAACCAAACACTGCCTACTCGTTGGGTGGAAAAACGGAACGGGAAAGTGTGCGTATGAAGTCAGCACTGAGCTAAGTTCTTGTGTCGGACCGTGGAATAGGCATCCTGGTGCTGAGCTCTACCGACTCCCGCCCGATCTTTGACTGACTGGGTGCTGGACCATAGAAAGATCCAGAAGAGATATGAGGCGGGGTTTATGTAAATGAGGCGCGGTGATGTGAAAGAGATGCTCTCCGCATCGACACGGGGCACTTGTGCTTGAGTGAGGTACAGTAGAGAACGTGGAGAAAGCTGCAGTTTGTAAACAGACAACTTTCGCTGATTTTTGGTCGATAAGAAGCATCGCAACATGGCTTCTAAGTGTCCCAAGTGTGACAAGACGGTGTATTTTGGTAAGTTAATTTCCGGCATGTAGTTTCTGCGCATGGGAACTTTAGATCACGAAATAAAGCGACACGGTTGAAAAAGGATGCAATTCAACCTGCTACATACAGCTAGGCTAACCAATATTTGTTTTTGCTCGACGCCCTTTTTAACTAATTGAAGGTATGGTATAACCATATCCAAAATCTCGAAATATGTGGATAGGCTAATTTAAAAAAATCGTCTATGAATTACAGTACCACATTTTCTAAGAAGTATAACAACAACGCTTTATCGCATTTGAAATGGCTGATGGATCAAAAGTTTACAGTAGCAAAAGTTTACATCAAAAATTACTTTGGATGTATTAGTTTACTCTAGTAGATAATTTTCTAAGTCCTTGTATTCTTAATAATACATAATTCACTTTCCTAATATTCCTAAGAACTGTTTTTAAGTTTGGTTTTGTAGACCAGTCTTTGCTGTGTAAGTAGTGTAATGTCAGTTGTAGACTTGACTGCAGAAAAAAAAATCTCTCTTCAAGAAATCCCTGCCAATTATATCACATTGGTCTGTGTATGTATGCATTTAAAGGATTTTAAATGGCTAAAATATTTCCTACATCCATAATGTTTGGTGACACTGAACTTTTATATTGTCTTGTTAATGCATCGTACATGGGATATACATGTCTGGCAGTTGGCTTTGGAGATTTCACTGTAACATTGCACACTCTGTGTGGCACGTGTGTGTAAAATGCTGTCATTGAAGGGAGGCTATGTAGTGTAATGACTTGGTCAAGCTGTGTAAGTGATTTACTGGCATTTTGGACAAAAATACTAAGATACCAAATTCCTGCTTGGGCAGTGTAGGGATGTGTTTCTCATAACAAAAACACACATGCACAGTAGATGTTATGTTAAAATCTAATTCTGGACCTGTGTGTGTGTGTGTGTGTGTGTGTGTCATTCTGTTTCTAACTGCATCACCCACACACACCATCATCACGGATTATGAAGCTGTCATGGGGTCCAAATCAATTATTATATAATAACATCCAAACAAGCAGTGCTGAACACAGGGCAGCTGCTGCTCATCCTGAAGGCCAATGTCCCTGAAGTCAGACCACTGGAAACAACAGACAGTTCAGATGTAAACACACACCAAATGTCATCACTCCATAATGATGCCTCTCTTCTAACTTCAGCAGTTGGTTGGTCTTTTTAATGCCTGTAAGAACACACTGTGTTAATGATCTTAGCTGACTGCTAGATTGACAACATTTCAATCCAGGCTGAAAAAGGCTGTCGGGTCATTTGATTGCTTCTCATGTATTTATTATTTTTTATTTAACACACAGGGATGAAAACCATTTAGGTCTGGGTTCAAGTACTATTTTGTAAATTACTATTCACAACATATTCAAAAACAAGCATATTGAGTAGAAATTCATAATTGGACAGTAAAAGGACAATGTTGGAATGTGTTTGTAATGACGTCAAATACGAGTCATTGGATTCAGGTCATTAGAATGAATTGACATTTGGTTGCCTGGTTCAAAACTGTGTATATACCGTGGATGGTAATGTACTTTGTATTTGTTTGAAATATGAAAGTATATGTCTTCTGCATTAACATTTGCACCCTATTATTAACGTGCATGTTTCATGACAGAATGCTAGATCCCCAGTCCCATCTTTAGAGTGTTTGTTGTGTACAACGAGCACCCATCAGGTGTCTGAAGAGGCTGAGAAGTTCCCGACAGCTGCAGAGGATACGGGGACGTGTAGGTACCCAGCAGCAACCAACTTCAGCACCGGTTGCGTGTGACCATTTGTGCTCCAGTGTAACCAAGGACCAGTAGTAGCTGGTGAAAAATCTGGAATGATGAGGTCTTCCTTAATGTCTTTGTTGGCACATGCGGCTGTGCTTGGTGGTCTTGTGACACCTAACAGTGTCTCCGATCGCCCTGTCTTCGCTGGGGGGGCTTGCTATGCGGAACATTGTGTGTTGTGCTGCTGAGCTCTGTGTCAGTGTCATTGATGTCTGCAGTAAGAGCAGCCTTTCCAGTGCCAGTTTGAAGCTTGGTTCCAAGACTGAAGCACTCTGGCACAGCTTCTTTTGCTCATAAACAGTCAGAACCTGAAACGCCTCAATTGGGTTTTTGTTGACGAGTTTTCCATTGTGACTTGTACCTGGTGCTGTGTTGTTTAGTTAGTCCTCTGGGGCATATGATCACGTAGCTGGTTTTGGCTGTGTTGCCATCTCAAACAGGACTTTCATATTCACAGCATCAGCTAGGATATACTGTTCATATACAGTCTGGTGGCAGGCTGTAATTGGTGAACAGTTCTGTGTGTGTGTCTTTGTGCAAAGCATCTGTTACGTTGTTGGAAGTGAACCTCCTCTAGGTCAGTGGAGGTGACTGGCCTTCCTCTTCCTGAATCAGTCACTGGCTGAGCATTACTGGGGCGCATCTCAGTAGTTTAAATTTGATTCCTCTTGTCTCTTTACTGTCCTTTTATCTACAATTCTGACTTGAGTGGTAATGTTACACCAGCCCTGTTCAACAGCTGTTTACATTTCCATTTAAGTAATTTTGCAGACACTCTCATCCACCGCAAAATGGAACCCTATTCCTTACTCACAGTAGTGAGTGCATACATTTATATACTTCAGCTCTGGGGAAAATTAAGAGACCACTGCATCTTTTTCTTTCCTCTCCAAAAAAGTGAGGAACAGAAGTGTTCAATTTGCGGTTCAATTTGCAGTAGCATGCAACTTAAAAGCAAAATAAAAAAGCGTTCAATTTGCAGCCGTCTCTTAATTTTAACCCTTTTTGTCCTCACTCAAAATGAAAGGAAAGAGTTGCAGTGGTCTCAATTTTTTTTCCGGAGCTGTAAATGAGAAATAAATATGTTTGTTCCTCTGAGCAATTGTATTTCATTAGTATAAATAATATTTAACCCATATTTTTTAATAAGAATATAGACCACTGCCTATGTTTATTAACATCCTGCATCCTGTTTTCTCATTTATATCAAGGGTGCCAATCATTTGAGGATACTATTTGAACCCACATATAGGGAGGCCTATTAAAGTCTGGGACTGCCACTGTGTGGTCGGCTGGAGTGGTCAAATCACAGCTGGCTGAAGTGTTGCGTGGGACAGACAGTTTGTAAGTGCAATACGGGGTGGATGCTGGGGTTGGATGGGAACATTGGATGCTGGGACTGCAGGTGACCCGTTGATGCTGAGGTTACTGTAGGTGTCATCAGACCCTGGTTAGTCTACAGGGCGTGAAGGGAGGGTGCATGCGAGTGAATGACTAACTGCTGTAGTAGTTTACCTGGGAACAGTCAGGCCTGTGGGAACAGTCAGGCCTGTGGGAACAGTCAGGCCTGTGGGAGCAGTCAGGCCTGTGGGAGCAGTCAGGCCTGTGGTGGTTTATCTGTTCCGTAAGTGATTATTGGACAGTGAATGAGTTGCTAAGTATAGTAATATTTTTTTGTGCAGGAAGTGATGAGGTCTTGTCTGGACGGGCAAGGTCTGGGAGTGTTCTTGGCTTCACAGGCCTCTGCACTGAAGCCAAGAACATTTGGAACATCAGGGTGATGTCACTCAGGAATTCTAGAGTGCTACTGTGGAAGGGGCTGAGCTTGCACCTACTCTCTATAATGCCCTTTACCCACATGGCCTGATTGTGATGGCTGCCAGTCCACCCAATATGCCAAAATTGACTCATGGACATAACCCCTCTATTCATTCTCATTTCTACCCATTGACATATTCCTTCATAGAGTGCGCCTACTATGCACATTGTGTTACTCTGTGGAGATTGGGGAAATATCAAAAGCATTTGGAAAATATTATTTTAGAATTTAATGTAGAAATGCTGGGTCTATGTTTCAATGTAGTCTGCTTGAACCGCCAATATTGGAAAAGCAGGGTTTTTTCCCAGAGTCTTTATAGACAAGAGACTTGTTTTAAACCTTTGGTGGTAAGCCACTTTCCTGAATGGAAACCTTGGCGTCCTAATTAAAAGTGTTATTATATTCCTTTCGTTTTTTATTTGGCTGCTATTAGCACATGGTGACATTTAGTCGTCACTAACTTAATTAGACAAATGTTTTACTGCCGTTTAAAGCATTTACCATCAACTTATTCCTTGTATTAAGTCTCTGCTTGTCCTGCCTCTTTATTTATTCATAACTTTTTATACCATAGAGAATCTGCGACAGTTTGAAGAGTACAGGAAATAGGCCTAAATAGGTTAGTGTTTAGCCTACATTCAAGACTCACACAAATTCATTATATAATCAAATCAAAATAAATGGTCAGAGAGTGGGTTAACTCCCAGAAAAAATAGCCTAGCTGCACAATTGGTCAGAAGAGCGTTGCAATCATGAATATAGAAGACTATTGTAGTTGTACAACTTGAGATACAGGGACAGGGTTGGGTTGGCTTGGTCTTTAGTGAGGAGACTGGGGGGGGGTTAGAGATGCAGGGACAGGGTTGGGTTGGCTTGGTCTTTAGTGAGGAGACTGGGGGGGGGTTAGAGATGCAGGGACAGGGTTGGGTTGGCTTGGTCTTTAGTGAGGAGACTGGGGGGGGGTTAGAGATACAGGGACAGGGTTGGGTTGGCTTGGACTTTATTGAGAAGACTTGGGGGGGTTAGAGATACAGGGACAGGGCTGGGTTGGCTTGGTCTTTATTTAAAGTGAGACTCCCAAAGTGCCTCATGCATTATAATGAGTAACGACATTTCTATTCACACAAGGCTCTTACTGTCTCCTCCTGTTCGGCTCCACTCACTGGTCCTTTCAGGCTGCTAGAATACCATAGGCCAACCCTTTTTAGCAGCTCTGTCAGAGTGAAGGAGGAGAGCACTCCGTTTCCCACACACACACACACACACCCTGTTGTCTTGCTCCCTGTTCCTCCTAGTGTAGCCTGTTTTCCACTTGGCTGCATTAGGCTGCGTTATGTAAGGCCATTTCTTCCGTTTGTGCCTCCTGCCCCCTGTCTCTCTGCCCCCTGTCTCTCTGCCGCCATTAGGTTGCGTAACCAGCCTAGGAGCCCCCGGAAAACCGACTGTTCATTGAGACACCCCGCTGTCTATCTGTCAACCTGTCCTGTCAGACTATGATCCCATAATAGAGAAGGCTTCTGACTGAATGGCTCCGTCTCCCATATGTCGTGTACTGATTCTGACCTGGGCCTCCATCTAGTGAATAGGCCGTGATTGGGGGCTGACTTTGAAATGTGTCCATCACAGGTTGTGTTGGATTCAAGCAGCAACAGTATCACATTTAATGTCTAAGTACATTTACCTATACTCAGAATTGGACTATTAGTAGACAATATTTCAAAAGAGAATCCGTACAAAGTTGGCGCACATTTCGGGTGGTGAGCAAAACGATGATGGATTAAAATGGAACAGGTTGAGTGTGTGAGTTTGATCACAGGACAGTACAGGTATTACGTTTACAGTGTGGATGTGTGAAGAGATAAGAGAAGGTCCTACTTCCATGTACTTACAGATGAGAAAGGCCACCTTCTCTAAGCACACAGATTAACTCTGCTCTGACAGATAAACGGACCTCCTGTTAGTGCTCAGTGACCAATGAGATGCAGTCGATCTGACGATCAGGCTGTTTGTTTTTCATAGCTGTAGAAAAGGGGTTCATCATTTACGCCTGTGTTTTTCAACCCTGGTCCTGGAGGCACACTGCCCTCCCTGCTCTATCACACCTGACTCAAATGATCAGCTCATTATCACGTCCTTGATGAGCTACATCAGGTATGGGAGGGCAGAGAGAGATCTAAAACATGCAGGGCAATGTACCTCCAGGACCGGGGTTGGAAAACACTGGTTTACATCCTCGTTCCTAATGATGGCCGTGACGTGTCCAATTCCCTTTCATTATTTTAGGATGTCCTGAGCATTTTCAGCTGAGCCACACAGTCTTTGAGGCTGAATTAAAAGCAGGAGAGAGACCTTTTATTTAAGGCACAGACTGTTCCCTCTGTGACTGTCTCTGTAAGGAGAATGTACAGCTTAATTAGCATTTGGTTTCACCAGTAAACAATATCACAAGGGCTGACTACCCAGCATGCAGTTCAGTAGGTTTCATTGGCAAAATCTGCAAACTGGGAGGTCCCTGGCTTCATCCCCTAGGACCCCAATGGTTCCTTGTCCAAAGTAGTGCTCTATGTAGAGAATAGGGTTCCATTTGGGACACACGGCGCCTAAATTGACCTGACAGACTACAGTTGTTGACTCCAGATGGTTGGTGGTGTCAGATTAGTTAATAGTGAGGCAACATGTTGAATGGGCGGGGTTAACGAGACACCGTGAAAATGGTCCTCCTTGCTCTTATGTTTCACTGACAAACAGGATGCCACTTACTCTATTAAACCATGCAGTCGTGCTGCATCCTGTTACCTCAGAATGTCCAGTTCACTAGCTTGGTAAATTCAGGGAGGTAGTCTGGGGTAGATTGAGAGCGGTAGAGAGAAACCAATCCTTGACTGGGGGAGCGGGCGTACTCCAGGGTCAGAGGGATGAGAAGTTAGATGACAGTTTCAGTGGTGTTGCGTCAGCCAGGCGGAGAGAGCAGGAGCTGGCCCAAACCCATGTCCCAGAGCCTGCCAGTCACAGCCCACCAGACGGACACATCCAATGACCATCAAGGGTTTACCCCAATACTTCCACCCAGCCAATCAGAAGACATTGAATATGGGTAACACGCCATGACCTTGGTTTTGATATGGAATTCAGAGCTGAAAGTTGAACGTGTGGTAATGTGTTTCGGAACAATCCACCACATTCAGTCAAAATGAAGAAAGTCGGCGGAGACAAATTGTGAAACAAACCTTGAATATGAGACTGCATGTTGAATACCCATTGTCATAAGCACAGCTGAGGCCATTTGGCTTGGGGCGTTGGGTTTATTTTTACTAGCAGTGAAAAGAGCAGGAGAATGGACATAGGACACAGAGGGGAAGACAGACTGCTGAAGGTTTCTTCCTTCCTGTCTCTCGGAAGAGGTGGGGGGGTGGAAGGTGTTTTTTCCTTTCTGTTTGTCCCCTTTGTCTCACACACACACACACACACACACACACACACACACAATAACAGATAATGAATAAAAAAACTGACACAAACAAACAGAAGCTCTGTCATCTCTATGCATCCTGTGTTGGCCCCACACCCACCCCTCTGACCTCAGGTGCAGGACATTTAATGGGACGCGGGACATCAGTTATTAGCCCTGGAATAACATGAAACAGAATGGTACAAGCGCCTCTGGGGAGGACAGAGGCAGGGAGAGAGATGGGAGAGAAAAGGGAATGACGACGGGGAGATGCCCATATTAGGGTTTGGAGAGCAGATGGGTCGACATTAATGGCAGAAATGTAGAAATGAGGACAGCTTACCAATACAACATATTAGGTCTAGATTACACAATACTGTACATTCATTGAAAACACACAATATGTACACTGTATTCAGGGATAGGGTCGATCTGTACACTATTCAGGAATAGGGTGAATTTGTACGCTGTATTCAGGAATAGGGTGAATTTTGTACACTATTCAGGAATAGGGTGAATTTCATTTTGATTTATTTGATTTAAATAGACCCTTTGGCATTTCAGTTTTCTCCTCAAATGTACTGAATTTAAATTAATCTGTGTTTTAGAGGCTTAACAGGCATGCTCTTCATCCAGATGTTGCTGGGAAAGAATGTAGACTAGCCTATGCAAGGAAGCCATTTCACAGAGATGCTATCTTCATCCAGATGTTGCTGGGAAAGAATGTAGACTAGCCTATGCAAGGAAGCCATTTCACAGAGATACTGTTTTTATTTTGGTAATAGAATTGTCACTTCTGGTCTATTGTAGAATGAGCTATCAGCTTTACTATAGGTGGGAGGTTGATGTAGGCTACTGTACTGCAACATAACCCTCCACTCGTCCAGTCCTCCCCAGATCACTTCTAAGTGATGGTTAACATGCAAATATATGTGTGAAAACTTTCTCCATTATGAGTGTGGATTTCACTTCAGGTTGAATCTACTTCTGAAGGGATCATAATGAGTTCTACATCAGAGATAAGCACACAGTGTACCTCTGGATGCTTCCTCATGTTAGTACTGATGCCTGCTAGTAGTTCAGCTGTGTCAATGTTGTTCAAGCCCGGAGATTTGTCCGCGATGACTCCTCAGACTTTGTTTTAGCGGATCCAGAGGTCCAGGGAATTTCCCCCCGTGTGGGTATGTGTGTGTGTGTGTGTGTGTGTGTGTGTGTGTATATGTGGGTGTGTGTGTCTGTCTGAGTGAGTTAGGGTGTTTGGGTACTTCAGGCTCGTTAGTGTAGATAATTAAGCAGCTGCAATTAAGCTGTTGGGAACACTAGCCCATGAGGACTGTTCCCTCCACAGACCTCCTTGTTAAATTACTACTTCCTCTCTCAGTGCTAATGTGTGGCGTAATTATCCTTGCTGTTTCAACTTCATCAGCCCCTAAGCCTACACACACACACACAGTGAGACCCCACTCAGGCAAGACATCCAGACTGTCCAATAACTCTCGGCGTAACGGCTGCCCAGCCAAATATGATCCTAAGCAGCATCATGACGGACAGGCATGTGTAATGTCTGAGCTGATTTCCTGAAAGCCTTTGCTAGTAGCATATAAATGCTCGCCCTCAGATGAGCCTCAATCACACACCGGGTTTGGCAGCTGTACAGAACGTGCCGTCTAGGCAACCCTGATTCTGTTCGGTCCATCGTTATGACTGACCGGCTGAGGTTTGCACCGTTCAGAAACGTCCTGTTCTCTACAGCTCAGGAAGTGCCTCGCAACACCAGGTGAATGTGTTCAGATCCGTGGCTTGGCGATACCTACGATGTGATTACGCACTATTTAGTCGCATTGGATGAAAGCCGCCGCTACCCGGCTCTGTAGAATAGACCGTCACAGCACCTTCTTAGTCGTGTTGGGACCACACTGACCACGTCAGCCAGAGGTCTGCGCTGTCTTCAAGATGGAGCCCAGGCATGCTGGGGGAAGGGGCGGGGCTGTGGTATCACAGAGATTCAGCTCACTCGTTAAGATTTGTTGTGCCTTGTCTTGGAGGTGGGGTTTGATGGGGGCGTCTAGTGGATTGGAAGGGGGTTTCTCCTTTGCATAAGGCATTGGATGGGAAAGCTAGTCCCTCCTCACAGACCTTCTCCACCAATGGGTTTTGTGAAAGCAACGAGGAGAAAGAGGATGATGATACATCCTGTCTGTGTCCTTTTATCAACTACCTTCTGCTATCTAGCTTACTAGTCTGCTGCCAGCTGTTGGCAGGAAAATCATTTCAGCATATCGCAAATATCTGTTTTGGACAGGACTGACTTTGTAACCCAAATTACAATGCGTTTGACATGAGTAGCTTACAGCAGACTAGTCTAAAGCAAGATAGCAGAAGGTAGTTGATAAACACAGACCCATGGTAGGGTTAAACCCGGGTTGTTCTTAACACAGGCCCATGGTAGGGTTAAACCCGGGTTGTTCTTAACACAGGCCCATGGTAGGGTTAAACCCAGGTTGTTCTTAACCCAGGCCCATGGTAGGGTTAAACCGGGTTTCTCTGAACACAGGCCCATGGTAGGGTTAAACCCGGGTTGTTCTTAACACAGACCCATGGTAGGGTTAAACCCGGGTTGTTCTTAACACAGACCCATGGTAGGGTTAAACAAGGTTGCCAACCTGTAAGGTGTACAGTGTGATGCAGTCAAGGAGTCCTTGCACATGTTTCATCCAGATGAGATAAATCCATATTTACAATACAGAGGATAGGAGCCAGAGACCCAAGAGAAGAGCTTAACTCACCACAGGGGCTCAAACCACAGCTAAGCAGCTTAGACAGGTCAGGTACGGGATCAGGCATATCTATCGCCAGTTAGGACAGTACCTCGAGCCGGGCTGTCATCACCAACACTGACTGCATTGGGTGTTACTGTGGTATCTAAGGACGCGGGCTTTAACACGTCGGCACCAGTGTTGACCTTGTTAACTGGCACATCCTAAGGATCTCCCCCTTGAGCTCTGGTTTGTTTGTTTACACCAGTGTGTTCTTTCAGCCATAACATATTGGGGGGAGGAGGGGGGGGCGATGACCTTTTATTAGAGGGCTAAATTGAAATGTTTGAACATGGATACCTTTTAGTTTGTGTGTATGTGTAGCGTTGAGGGACTTGTTTGCTGGAGGTTGGGCTGTGGTGAGACAGATGGTTTGACATGAAACCCCCCACCTCTCCCCCATTGAGATAAAGGGCTCAGCCTTCTATCAACGTAGTCTAGATTGTGTATTCTGTCACTACATATTGACTACCACTAGTGCAATTCTAAGTAACCTAGCTGTTATTGCCGGTGCTGTGATCAGCCGAGGCCATGCTGTCGTGGCTGTGTGTTGAGGTGGTGGGGGGGTCTGAAACAATCTGGGCGCAGAGGGTGGAGGACACAGGCGGAGGCGTGAGGGGGTGGGTGTCGGAAGCAGAGTTTGGTTCATGGTCCGGCCCGAAGTCCCGCCGGTCCTGTTCAGCCATGATAAGAGAATGTGTTTCCTGTAGCAAAGTAAGCCCACGGGCCTCTGCTAGACCATTGTCTGAAGGGGTGGGGGGGGGTATAATTAGGAGCACTCATGTTATGTGAATGTGTCTGGTTTGGTGTGGAGAAGTGGGTACAAAGCGGGGGAGGAGGACTGGGACTGTGGGGCGCGGGGGGTCTGGGTTAGCTGTTGACACCCGGGTGTCCTGACATAGTATGCCTCTGGTCTGTTTGTCTGTCTGATTTTAACATCATGACATGGGCTTCCTGCGGGCATCAGAACCCTCAGGCACCTTCCTGATGACTCCCCTATACTGCAGTGCAATGAAGACCTCCATTCTCCCTCTACCGCTGTTCATAAGGAGTGAAGGAAACCTAGTCATCGTTCATTTCAATTGAAGCAGAATGCTACTTTCGATGTTTTAACATATTTTCTCTCTTTCTCCCGTCTCTCTCCTGACTCCCCCACTCTTCTGTCAATCTTCTGACTCACCTGTTCTCTCTCTCTCTCTCTCTTTCTCTCTCTCTCTCTCTCTCTCTCTCTCTCTCTCTCTCTCTCTCCCTCTCTCTCTCTCTCTCTCTCTCTCTCTCTCTCTCTCTCTCTCTCTCTCTCTCTCTCTCTCTCTCTCTCTCTCTCTCTCTCTCTCCTCTCTCTCTCTCTCTCTCTCTCTCTCCTCTCTCTCTCTGTCTGTCTCTCTCTCTCTCTCTCTCTCTCTAGCGGAGAAGGTGTCCTCTCTGGGGAAGGACTGGCACAAATTCTGTCTGAAGTGTGGCCGCTGTAACAAAACCCTGAATGCAGGAGGGCATGCTGAGGTGAGAGATGACCCATGTGACATCAGTGTAGCTAGCAGGTTCACCCACACGGTCAGTATTCATGACTCTATACGGACCTGTAGGGACCTGTAGGTCATAATACTGTCCAGTATATTCAAATGAATACAGTCTAATATAATGAATACAGAATATTAGTATGAATACTTTTATAATGTATATCATAATGAACAGAATACAGTATAATGTGAAGTAAAAATGTGCATATCATTTTTAATACAGTGCGGTGTACAGCGTAAGAGACTGTGTACAGATATGACATCTCATCTCATTTTACTTCTCTAATTACATAGTATACAGTCTCATACATCCACTATGACCAGCCAGTTTGCATTGAGGATTCAAAGTCCTGTTTATAATAATGAATACAGTACAGTATATTATAATGAATACCGTACAGTATATTGTAATGAATACCGTACAGTATATTATAATGAATACAGTACATTATGTTATACTGAACCCAGTACAGTATGTTATAATATATAGAGTACAGTATGTTAAACTGAACCCAGTACAGTATGTTATACTGAACCCAGTACATTATGTTATAATGTATACAGTACAGTATGCTATAATGAACACAGTGCATACAGTATGTTATAATGAATACAGTACAGTATGTTATAATAAATACAGTACAAAATGTTATAATGAATACAGTACAGTATGTGGTAATGAATACTGTACAGTATTTTTCCTTTGACTAGACCTGCTACTATGTCACTATGAAAGCTCTGTTTCCTGGATCTGACCAGAGTTATTCATCACCTAGCAGGCAGTCATTGAGTTTCCCGCTTGTCTGTATATCAGGACTGAGAATCCTGTACAGCTCTCTCCCTGTTAGGTCAGTGTGAAAGGCCTGGATCCAAACACAACAGGATGGATGGACCTTTTTACCATGCAAAATCACCACGCTGTTTCTTCCCAGAAAATCCCTGTACTAGACCAGGCCAAGCGGATTCTAGATGTAGGCCTGGTTTGGGTCGTTTCGTCTCACTGAATGACTACATCATATACAGTACTCTGTGATCTCCTTCACAATGGTCCTCCAGACAGTGGTAACACATAAGTGTGGTCCCACTGTTCACCCTCTGGGAAAAGGCTGTAAACATCTCTATAAAACATTAAAAGGTCTGGGTCCTGGTTGTGACTAGCTCTGATGCAGATCTGAAACCAGGCTACCCTCCCAGTCCTGGTCAGGGTTGGTTAATCTGTCAGTACGATTAGCTCTAGTCCTACATTTCCTCTCCATGGACAGCAGATTCACAAACGTGATTACACGTTCCATGCCCTCTTGTCCGTCCTATCCATGGACAGTAGGTCCCAAATCCGCCCAGCAGCCTGAGGCTGCGTTGCCATGGTGAGAGCCTGGCTGCAGTCAGAAAAGCCTGTACCGTATCGTCATGGAAACTAAATTGAAAGGTTTTTTTGGGGGGGGGGGGTGGGGGGTTACAGTCATGTTATAAGACAGTGTGATATGCATGTAGGGATGAAATCCCAGTAGGACAGAGGTCAGGGGTCTCTGTACAAAGGCGGGACCAGAGGATAGGAGGGAGTACATGAACACATGAAACCCAGTCTCGGCCTCTTCACTGTGGGGTGAGAACACCATGGCCCCCCCCAGGGTTCCATGGCAGATAGCCAAGCCTTAGCCAGCCTCAGTAGTATGCAACACACTCAGTCCAAGCAGCAGGTCATAACTCTACACACAGAAAACACTAGATAACATCTTTACTAACAGCTCTCACTATGAAGCCTTTTAGACCACAGGAAAACAATGGGCCTTATTTTATCATAATAATTTCTGAAATTATTATGATAAAATACTCTTTTAGTTTACATCTTTTAGTTTACATCTGCATCTGCAGAGAGACTAATTGAAACGAGAGATATGGGCAGGCAGAAACTGAGGCACTTCAGGAACTAAAATGTAAATACTCTTTAATGCTTTACAATGAAGAATATTTGAATTGGAATTGTTTTTTAAATGTTTTTGTTGATATTGACTGAAATTCACACACAGAACTGTCAAGTTGACTGGCTTTAGTTAAGACTCCTACTGTCTCCCCCATTCCATTTAGTTGTCTTTGCTGTCGATACGTTTCTTATGGACTGGGTCTTACTGCTCTCACATTCCCTGACCTTGGGAGACAAAACAACATCCGGTCACAATGCATGGTTTTCTTGTGCAGAGAAATGTTTTCAGGGGAGTGTTCAGAGGAACAGCTCTACAGCGTTACAAGAAATTACACATTTGGGTTTGTGGGGATTAAACCCCCGGACGGGAATCGTTCTCTCTCAAGCGCTTGCGGAAAGGCAGACGTGTCTCTCACCGTAGCCATTTTATATTTCTGACATCTCCCCCCACCGTGCAAATTTTCATACGGAGTTGCACGGAAGCCGATGTAGCCGTTCACAGTAGCTGCCTGGCTGAAGAGACAAGGTTTTAACCAGACATAGGAGAGAGGAGGGAGGTCATGGAGAAGGGGATTCCAGGTTCTGGGAAAGAACAGTGTCAGATGAGAGGATGTGGGAGAACTGGAAGGAACATGGCCTTCTTCTGTATCTGGGAAGTGAGTGGGCTAGGGTCTGAACTGGGATGGGTAGCCCATCTGTAGGACCTTCCTTGTCCTCCAACTGGCTAGAAATACACACGTGCTGAAATCAAAGCAGTGGAGGGGGCACAAAGCAGCTCAGTGTGCTGTAGCCTTCCCTCCTGACAAACTCATCAGTGCCTAGCAGTCAGAGAGAGTCTAATATCACCACTGGAGTTCCTGCACGGATCCCAGACGTGTCCCAGTGTTCAGACTGTGTCTGCACGGATCCTAGACGTGTCCCAGTGTTCAGGCTGTGTCTGCACGGATCCCAGACGTTTCCCAGTGTTCAGGCTGTGTCTGCACGGATCCCAGACGTGTCCCAGTGTTCAGGCTGTGTCTGCACGCATCCTAGACGTGTCCCAGTGTTCAGGCTGTGTCTGCACGGATCCCAGACGTGTCCCAGTGTTCAGGCTGTGTCTGCACGGATCCCAGACGTGTCCCAGTGTTCAGGCTGTGTCTGCACGGATCCCAGACGTGTCCCAGTGTTCAGGCTGTGTCTGCACGGATCCGAGACGTGTCCCAGTGTTCAGGCTGTGTCTGCACGGATCCCAGACGTGTCCCAGTGTTCAGGCTGTGTCTGCACGGATCCCAGACGTGTCCCAGTGTTCAGGCTGTGTCTGCACGCATCCTAGACGTGTCCCAGTGTTCAGGCTGTGTCTGCACGGATCCCAGACGTGACTCAGTGTTCAGGCTGTGTCTGCCCGCCTCCAGCCAGCTCCTATTTCAGAGCTAAATCCACGACCTGTTATGGACAATCCATTATAGATAGATGGGGCAGACACACGAGAAGAGGTCGTGGCGTGGGTTAGCGGGTTTGTGTCTGTGGAGCAGTGTGCTGGAAGCGTGTCAATGACAGGGTCTCCCGGCTGTAGCTGTAGGATTTAGTATGGTCCCCAAGACCAGTCTGTGAGTTAATTTGGGAAGAAGTGCTACCATATGAATAGTTCAAGAGGCCAGTGACGACCGTTTGGAGGGTCTACTGAGGCGTCAGTTTTCCTGGCCCTCCACAGCCTGGCTGGCAGTCCATACTGTTACATGACCATTTGATCTGACCACTGGAACATGAGCGCCATCCTCAAGTTTGTTAGGCTCACACACACACACATACTGACCGTCTGTCCTGTGTTCTTCACCCAAATGTCCAGTTTTCATTAAATCCTGATGGGAAAACTAATCATCAGGTAATAATTTGGAAATTCTCAATCCTCCGACCAGGAATTCTGGAAATAAGTTGTATTTGGCAACCTTAACCCTTGGTCATGCTCAGCTTCAAAACCTACAGAACTATGGTTGCCTGGTAACCACCATAACTGTTATCTAGGCTGGGATGAGGTGACGCTTCGTCAACATACCACAGACAGCAGGGTCCCATGGAGATTGGAGATCCACCTCCCCTTCTTTCTCCTAAACTCTTATATCATTAAGCCTTACGTCTTTGTAAATATCTGTTTCTCAATCAGTGTTCCTGGTGAAATTAAGGTGAAATAAATAAAACATGTCTTTGGTGATTTTGAATGTCTCTTATCTCTCACACAGACACACACACACACACACACACAATGTAGAATAGTTACGTTTTATTTGAGAGGATGGAGGAAAATTGCTGTGCTGTTATCTTTATTCTGGGTTTTAGTCTTGAGAGGTTTTTCCACTCACTGTCTTTTTCTCTCGGCAGCATGATGGGAAGCCCTTCTGCCACAAACCCTGTTATGCTGCCCTCTTCGGACCAAAAGGTGAACTTCATCGTATTGTTTTTGTTGTCAGACCTCCTGTACTTTAGATTGTGGTATTCCTATCCTCTGATGTCCTAGTTCCCTACCCTACTAGGCTGGGTTTCTGTTTTAGCTGAAAATGTACATCACAGTCCATTATTAGGAGGGGAAAAACTTAAAATGCAGAGGAACTACTATTCAATATCCGATCTGTATCATGGTATTCTCATGTGTAGAGCTAGAGTTCGGAGCGCCCTCTGCTGGTGACAGGAGAGAGGTCTTCATCTATTCAAAGGTCAGTGGCTAAGTCTACACTTCAAATTGACCTCCCCTCTCTGCTCTATGACCTTTGTAGGTGTGAACATTGGGGGAGCAGGTTCCTACGTGTATGAAGCCCCGGTCAACGATAGCCCAGCCTCTACTGATGTGGATGCCCCCCCAAAACCTGCTGAAGAGAAGAAGGTGTTTGCACCCAGAGCCCCTGTTAAAGGTATGTGTGTTTGTGTTGTTTGTGTGTTGTGTGTATTTGTGAGTGTGAATTTGAACAAACATTTGGAAGTTATAAATAAAGTGAAATTAGAATTTTTTGATAAAAATTGATACGCATTTTACCACAATTTTCACACATTGCTTCAACAATAAATACAAAATCAGATAAATATATTTTTTATTGAAAATGTTCCAGAATTGTTTTGTATTTTGGATTAAATTAAAAAATAATTTAAATAATTCAGGCTTTTATCATTCAAGGTGTATAGCCGTTTCAGAAATTAGAAGATCAAGTAGGGTGTCGGAGGTGTTTGGCTATTCTTCAGACATTAAAGGAATTAATTAACTTGTGCTTGTCTAAGGGCTCATCCTGTACATGATGCATTTTGAGTACATTTTAAAAGTGTCAACTGATAGGTCTTTTCACAGGATCTTGAAAAAAGGTAACATGTCCATCCAAACATCACCAACTTTAGGGGTTGTTTTGTAGTTTAATGATCATTATTATGATTTATGGACCAACTACAGTAAATTACTTTGGGTTTAAATGTGAGTTTCGGTTATAGGAATTTGGGTTGAATGTGTAGTCTAGACAATTCTGGTAAAAGGAAGGTCTCAGTCATGCAAAAGCATCATGATGTCGCTATTCAGTTTGCTACAGGCATGATGAAGCCTTTCATAAGAACCAGGAGCTGTTAGAAAGCCGACCCGTGGTTCCTCCCTGCTGAATCTGGGATAAGGGCTTTTCGGGGGAGGTTCCCTAGGGATCAGCATGTTCACGCTGGTTTTCCCCACAGGTTTGGGCCAGGAGGTCATATATCTTGGAGTGGATGTGTCTGCCTATTTATGTGCCTGTTGGGTTGGAAAAGGTGCTATTGAACATTCTGCTGACAAACTCTTTGCGTTCATACTCCTTTGTTTATAGCTTCCAGCATTACCACGTTCTCTGGGGAGGCCAACCTGTGTCCCAGGTGCAACAAGAAGGTCTACTTCGGTAGGTAGCTACCACACACCCCGCCAGAATGACAATCCTGCATTAGAACCTGACCAGGTCTTCTGTTGACGTGGGATTGTGGTATCCTTTGGGATGTTTGGGATCGTTGTCAAAGTGACTCTCGGTGTTTTCAGTGTTTTCCAATACGAGCAGAATAGTTTTTCTTCATTGTGCAAGAATGTTGGGGAACAAAATAATTAGGGACCAGTCATAAAACATTTCATATTACTAGACCACAGATTGGCCAGCTCATCTTTCTCAAGACTGCTGATTGTACGGTTCAAACCAGTTAATCAAACAGTCTCTGGAAGTATAATTGTTCTTTGAGCTGTTGTAACTGTGTGTGTGTGTGTGTGTGTGTGTTACAGCTGAGAAGGTGACATCCCTGGGGAAGGACTGGCATAGGCCCTGTCTCCGCTGTGAGAGGTGCAGCAAGACCCTGGCAGCTGGTAGCCATGCAGAAGTAAGACGGGGGGGCAGGAGAGAGGCCATATGGAAACAGAATACATAATAAATATGTATTTTATGTCGTAGCAGGACACTGCAAAATCACTGCTCTACAAATCATCTTGCATCCTAAATAACCACTTATGACATTGCCTAGGTTAGGGAATCTCCATGAGGACTGTGCTCTGACTGGTGTTCTATGCATCTGAATGGCATTACTGCATAATCAATATGATGGTCCCTGTGAATACATTTCATGGTTACCTGTGTTAATATGGTGTGTGTTTTGTATCTTTACAGCATGATGGCCAGCCATACTGCCACAAGCCATGCTATGCTTGCCTCTTTGGACCCAAAGGTAGGCGTTCTCCTCTCTTTACTCAACCACAGGGTGGCGCCGTGGCTCAACATCAATAGCAGCTATCAGTTAACAATGGCTTATGTGTTACGTAACCGCTGCTAAACTATACTCTTCATATGGCTCTTGCTACACAAGGAGACAACCCTGTGGACAAACCACCAGCGGAAAACTTGTGATTAGCTGTACTGTGAACCATTTTCAGCACGGGAAACTGAGTCTGGTCTTTTTCTCCACTGTTTTCCAGGGGTGAACACTGGGGGTGTTGGCAGCTACATCTATGAGAAGGAGGTCAGCACAGAGGCCCAGCCCTGAGCTACTGCTGCCTGCCTGTCTGTCTGTCTGTCCCTTTCCGAGCCTCCAAGTCAAACCTGAGTCCAACCACCATTCATCCCAGTATATTACAGCAGGCTCTGAAGGCAGGCCTGAGGGACCCACAAACGTAGCTGTGTTTAGTGTTTTTACCTTCTGGACTGTTCAATTTAAACAAATGGTTCTGTACTGAATGAATGGCTGAGTAACTGGCAATGATCGGGTTGTGGTTTTGGGAACACTGTCACTGATTGGTTCAAGATACACATTGCCACGCC
This sequence comes from Esox niger, assembly GCA_016801105.1. Taxonomy (NCBI): domain Eukaryota; kingdom Metazoa; phylum Chordata; class Actinopteri; order Esociformes; family Esocidae; genus Esox; species Esox niger. The sequence goes on along the minus strand of JACXGJ010000524.1, from coordinate 82,379 downwards.
ATCTAAAAAGAAGCAAACATCTCAAAGTCTTTTTAAAAAAGATTTGCGCTAATATGTCGACCAGTACAGATTGTTCAGCAACGTTCAAGCTAACTGAACAGAACTCATGACTAGCTCTCCATCTTATCCCTGAACAAACAAACCCACCTCAGGTTCTTGCACTGCAGACCTCTTAGAAAGACTGCCCCCAGGATAAGACTGATCAATCTTGACTACTTATGTTATATTTTATTTACAATTTAAATGTTGGGGGTTGATTGAAAACAGGCATCATATTAATATGTGACTGCTGTTCTCTCTCCCCACTGAAACTCAAAGGCCAAGGCCAGTTCTTTGTCTTTGTTTACGTACATTTACAAATGTGGACAAAAACATATTACAAACCCGCATTAAATGCTTTAAGAGCTTCAGTAAAAGAACATTTTATAAAAACATTTGAAAGTCATTGCAAGTAGAGGTGAGCCCAGCTGGAAACTGAATCGATCACATTTATTTCATGAAGCCCTTCTTTCATCAGCAGCTGGCCCAAAGTGTTTATACAGACTCCTCGGTGTGAGGAAGGCCATTTTGAGAATGACAAGTCAGCAGTGATACATGGTGTCTGATGGTAGTTGCTGCGTTGTCATGGTAACATGTTGACAGTGTGCAGGGTGAGGATTCCACCTGGGAGTGGGGGAGTAATCCGGCTGTAGGTGTAGGAGGTGCTGTTCCTGAAGAGGAGCACTACATTGCCCATAAATATGACAGGAGGCGTTCAGAGAACCACCTTGTGAATAGTTTTACCAAACACCACTCCTGATGAAATGGATGATATAAAAACTATTTATTTGGGACAGGAGGTTACAGAAAATGCATGGATGATGTTCAGATGATCGTGGGTGTGGGATTCTGAAGGTAGACAAGTCCAGGATTTGTTCAATAACAGTTTAGCCTATGATCATTACACTACAATGCATACCATAGGAGTTGGCTGTACAGCAGAAACACATCTGGAATCAGGTTATAATGTGGGTTCTTTCAATGGGATGACAGGGTAGATTGTTTATGTATTTTATGTATGAGGTTCACACATGGAAGTCATTTAGATTAGTTTGGAATACACTGGATATGTTTATTGATTTGTTAAGGATCAGAAAACTATACCGGTAACATCACATGCATTATACTACTGCTACCGTGAAGGAAGGAATCATGAAATGACAATATTTAGCCTGTATTAGAAGCATGGATGTAAAATGGCACCCTGTCCCCTTCATATTTCCCTACTGGTGGCTCTGACCAAAGTGCTCAATACAGGGGACAGATTTCATTTGGGACACGCATAAACTTGACACGAAGCATTCTGTTTGAAGGTGCTTTAACATATACAATATGACTGTTATTGCCATGATTTGATTATAACATTAACATTGGGTTTGTATAGTGATTTGATTATGATTGATTGGTTTTGTATGGTGGGGCTTTTACACTTATACACAGGAAACCATTTGTAGAGGACAATAAATTGCCAGTGATTCCTCTGTCCTGCTGCTTCTGTTTTTATCCGGAAATTAAATATCCTACATCGTGGATCATCGTGTGCTTTCATGTGTGTGTTTTTTGTGAAACATTCTAATTCAAGCCTTGTAAATATACAGTGTATTACTTCTTTATTCAAATACAGAGCTCTATTGTATGCTTATAAGGCTGATTATGAAAATATGATTTCATGCTGATCCAATTTTTTAGAGAAGGTATTTATTTAAAAGGTTTACTCTGGGATTCATCTGGTTAATACAATGTGACAAAACCACAGTCGAGCACAACTGAAGCATTTGAATGAAATATACAGTTTGACCCCCATGTCTGGTGTGTTGCTTTTATTGCACGGCACGGCCAGGCGATGGTCTGAAGCCAAACAGCCTCCTGATGGCTGTCAGGCTGCAGAGCTTCAGGCTTGAAGCCTCCACCTTGGAACGTCTGACAAATCCCTCAGAGTGGGGAAGTTAAGGAGGAGTGCTTCTGGCTGGCTGACAGAGTGCGTATGTTTGCTGAGACCTCTTCTGCTCTACGCTTTATCCTTACAACAGGCCATATTTATACACATCTGCTAAAGTGGGTTGCGTTCTAGTCAGATGTATCCAGCAGCCATAGTCTTCCCCTGCCAAGGATGGGGAGGAACAAGGAGAGGAAGGATGAGAGGGTTGGGAATATATGAAACGGCCGTGCATATTCAATTACCGAAATCGGTTCCATGTTGGACTGGAACCACCGTTATTCATTTATCCTTCCGAACCGACACTGGAGAATCCGGAGTGAATGAATGGATGGATCTCTGTTGAAGATACTCAGTCCCTGGACACAATTGATACATTAGAAAGATCTCACAGGGGGCTGATTAATGCTTCACAGTTCAAGGTTGACTCCCTAAGTTGCCATCCCTCAAGACGAGAGTCGTTATTTGGCCCATTTTGGGATCTCACACTCAATTTTGTATTGCGTAACTTGTTATTTGATCGGGTTGTGGTGGTGGTGTGGTCAGTTTTCTGTTCTATAGTGGGAAACATGGTACTGTAAATTCCCATGCTATTGCATGAAACACGTTAAGTTCAGACGAGTCCAGATGGAGAGTACATTATTATTTGTCCTAAGAATTGCAGCCAGAAAACAGTTCGACCATTATTTGAAATTCTAAGTGATTATGGTAGCTACTAACACCTGGTTGTACATTCATTCAGTGCATTCAAATCTCATAAGCTGTCAATGCAATTTCATCCAGTACAGAAGGAGAATGACCAGAAAGTGTACCTATATTTATTTTCCAATCCCTTAACCAACTGGCACAATTATAAATAATGACTCAAAGATGTATCCAAAGCACAAATGCATATACTGTATTTGCAAGTATGACTGTAAAGAGGAAAAAGTGGACAATTATTTCTTTGGACAGTTATTGTGCTCTTTGCACTTAAAGTCATTACATTTATCTCTCTACTTCAGGAGTTGATTTAACAATGTGAAAAGTGAAGTAGAGGTTCCTGTGCATCAAACTTACACTGTCAAATTACTGTAACACTTTAGTTACCAGGTACAGGTACTAGGTCAATAGAATGTTGTATATCCATATGTATATATTTTTTTACTTCTACCCCGTTTTTGACCAGTTTCATGATATTCAGTGTGATCCTGCTTCAACAACTCCCAGCAAATCCTGACAGTTGATAATGTGATATGTTTTTTTCAAAGCACATCCAGAAGCACATTCAAAGCACAGAACCTTGAAACTCGAGAACAGTGTTGACACAGATACAGTCATTTGCAATTAAATGAATGTTCTTTTCAAACTCAAGCACCTTGTAGTATCTGCGATAACATCAATCAAATAACTTTCCCTACCACAAGCTCTGTGAAACAGCCTCCCCTCTTCAAAGGTGGCCTGCTTCCTCTTTAGGTCAGAGGTCAAGCACCGCAGAACAGTGTTTTCCCACTGACCAGGAAAATGAGTAGCGCCACCACCAGCAGTGGTCACAGACTGTATTTTCAATGTAACACAATCCAAACCAACAACAGCTGCATTACCTGTCACAACGGCCTTTCTCACTGTCATTTGGATGCATGTTTTTGGTATTTTATAAAGATCCCCATTAGCTGCAGCATAGGCTAATCTTCATCGAGTCCAAACATCAAAACACAACAGAAGACAAAATATAGACATCATCCCCAGATCTGTTGGTTTAAGTCAATGGAGACGTCAGTGATGGGTTTGAGATGGTACAAGACTAGATGCTGAAATGAGATGTGTTTCCCTTATAAAGAAGGTTAAAGAATCACAAGATTATGTGAGAGCATGGACTTTGCAACTAAAGGCATCCACTATTTTAATGAAGTGAATTGGGTGGGATTTCAATATATATATTTTGTGATCACCTGATTTAACATGACTTCAACCAGGTAATCAAAAAATGCCACCCACTTGACATTAAAATGCTGAACATTTTCAATGGCAATTACCAAGCTTAAACAGCCTTTAAGCCACTAGAAAGATCTGCATTTCTCTATGTTTGCCCCACACCCCATTCTATAGCCTGACAACTCCTCATATGTTTAGGACCTGGGACTCCATGCAGACAGAACATAAAAATTCCCCTAGTCTACACTATACGAACAGGTTTTCTTGAGGAGACATTATGTCCACTTTATAACACTTTACTTTTAAACGGTAACAAGTAAGTTAATGCGTTATTTAATTTAAGTAATCACCTATAACCAATCGCCAGGTTTGCTGTTACATTTTGCTGGAATCCCTCGCCTGATGGACAACTAAAGTCCGATCCCAAATCATCCTCTCTTGGATATCCAAAGTTGATCGCAACTGATCAAATCTAAATAAAAGTCTGTTTCTAAACGCAATTATTCTGAATAATTTCAAAATCAATTTAGTAACTTCACTTCTGAATAAAGTCATGAAACATTCATAGATTATGCACATTATTGCAGAGATTTCAAATTGTAATGGGCCAAACGCTTTCTTTGGCATGTTATTCAGTGTACAAGGCTAGAGATGTTTTTTTTTTGTTCTTCATTTTTCACAGCAGTGGATCTACGTAGTACTGAAGTCGGCACATACAGGCTGTTGAATAAGCCTGGCCTGACAATGTGGAGGCAATTACAATACAAAAGTATTCATTAATTTAAGAGATTCTCGAATAAAGAACTAAACGCATATATTGTTTTTCATTATGGTATATGATTACTTGAGGTAATAGGATTTCTCACTCTTACTGTATGATTAATGATTTATAATGTTATATGCTTGTGACTGACACCTGACTATGTAATTTTACAATAACCCATTAAATGTCTGCCTTCTGCGCATAAGTGACCAACACGTGTCTATAAAATCAATGGACTTATCTCAAAGCAACTGAACTAGTTACTTTAAGGAAACTGTGACTATGTTGGTAACAGAACTAATGTTACCCAACTCCGATCAGTAATTGCACACAGGCCTGCTTAATGCAACATCAAACGTTTTCTCCACAATTACTGTTTATCAGAAAAAAGCCACTAACAATCAACCAAGTATAACTCAGCTGGTAATTTGTTTGAAGACCCTAGAGTTAACTGCTGACGGTTGGTTTCGTAAAATGTCCTGAATGCTCTCCTACATAGCCCAAATATTTGATGCAGTCCCAAAGGGTTCTCTAGGGAATTAGGTACCATTTGGGCCACAGACTCACTTAAGGCACATCTAAGTCAAAAGTACTGTTACCATGATTACCATGGTGGAAGTTATTGTCTGTCCTTCTATTAAAAGCTTATTGGTATAGAGTGAGACAAGAGTGATGGAGACCAATTACTTTTGGCTAAAAAATGTAGACCTCAAAAAGTTGATTTATTTAATAGACCTTATAAAAACAGAATACTGACCCACATTCCCCTGTTCTTTTACACAGTGGCTTTTGTTCAACTGGCTTTTTAACTATTATATTTCCAATGTTTTTCTATTTATCACCCTTTTTAACCCCCATACACGTTATCCTGGAGCCTTTTACATTTTCTTTGAAAGAAGCGTTTAGTTTTTTTGTCATTCTGTGGACTTCTTTTTTCATGGTTGGAACCAAATAAAATAAGACAAAAGGGAAGGTTTTTAGTGAGCAACAGAAGGGTTAAAAATAAGAGACCACTGCAAATTGGACACTTCTGTTCCTCACTCAAACATTCCTTATTTACATTTTTTGAAAGGAAAGAAAAAGGTGCAGTGGTCTCTAAAAAACGATATCCAAAACATGAACAAATCCGATGTGTATATTTAACATTGGTGTGCGTGGAACTTGTGTCTTTGTAATTCCTTTTCTTTGTGGCTGCTATTTAGAGGAACATCAGGATGAGAAAGGGGACTGAGGAAGAGAAACGCACCATTCACGGATGCTAATACAGTAGGATCTCGCCTCTCTGCTCTCCCTCTGACCCACACCCCACTGCCCTCCTCCCTCTCTTGTCTGTGGCCTCACCCGTTGGGCTTGACTTGCTGTCTGGGATGTGGTTGGGTGGAGGTCCATGTGACAATGAAGGTCTGTCTTCGAGGAGGAATGGGTGAGAGAGAGACAAAAAGGAGAGAGTTCTGCATCGGCCAGTTGTTGGGTGTCTGTTGGGTCTTGTTTGTGTCTGTCGCCGTGGTAACAGCAGTGGGCCGGTCAATCCTGTGAAAAGGGAGCGGTGAACGGGGGTTAGTGGAGGCTGCCAGCCAGTTGCTGGGTGACGGTGACTGCAGCTGTCTGTGATATCAACGATAAAGGTGGTGTCCTCGGAACAGGGTGTGTCAGTGTACAAGGGAGGACTTGGCCATTCTTTCTGGCATTGGGATAAACTGGGCTGGATCCCAGACCATGGGCTACCCAGAACTGACATTCCCATTGACAGAGTGAGAATAGGAGAGGAGGACCGTGGCCCATGAATGTTACCATGGGCCTGGCACACTGAAGTGGATAGGGACTAATGCCATATTGTTTACATCCATATAGGTAGATACTGTAAGGGTGTTTTCAATAGGATACTCTGATAACTTACATGTATAGCACTTAATGTGACGAACGATGATGTAGTAATTGTACTTGGAAGTTGATATGGACTTGTGTCTCTTTTACACTTGTATAAATGCTTATTTTTAATAAATGTTAAAGCAAAAATTATTTTTGTTTCTATTGATACATTCTGGGGCATTTGATGTTTCATCTGACAGAGATCGCTTTAGAATACACACAATTGTGTACTAATATAGATGTTCCGGTACTTTTTCTTTGAGGCAAACAGCATTCCAGTGCCATTTTCAAGCCAGCCTTATGAACATACATTTTGATGAACATAGTCTAATGTGTGATTTGTCATTTCCTGCAAGTAAGCAGTGGGATCAAAGCAATGGTTTAATTATTTCCAGAGCTTTATATCTCAGCACTCCAAAAATATTTTATGTTGGGTTGCCATTACTCAAAAAAGGCCATCTTGAAATTCTGTTTGAAGTCTGTCAAAAACACTAAGATACATACTTCATAGTATTCACAAGTTCCATCCTAATCCCAAGGGTGTGAAAACTGACATTCCAAAGTCAATAACTTGTGTTTTACTTCAGAAGGCTTTTTATTAGGTTTTGTATTCATGACCATAATCCCGTATCCTAATCCAATTAGATCCTTATTGGGTTAGTGGTGGTGGCATCAGCCCAGTCATGTAGGCAGGATCATGTATGGGAGGCCTGGTGCCAGTGTGATGTGTTCTGCTCATTCGTTTTACAGACGCTGACCTGATGGCGGAAATGTCCAAGTTCTCTTGGCTTGTAGGAAGCGGATGTTGCAGACACATTTCATATCAAGACTATTAATGGGAAAACTCCTAAAGGAGGCAGGAAGAAGATATCTAATATTAGATAAGACTGAAATGTTCTCATATAAATGATTAAAGTTACATTTTGAATCAAATATATATTGATGGGTTGTATTTATTTTGACATATTTCTCAGGGGATATGAACATATCCGAGAAGATATGCTCTGTCAACGCAACCAGGAATTGAAAATGGCCACCAACATACAACTCAGTTTCCAAAAACGTTGGGATGCTGGGTAAAAATGTTTTTTAAAAATCAGAATGCAGTGATGTGCAAATCATTTAGACCCTATATTCAATAGAAAATAGCACAAAGACAATATATCAAATTTTGACAATTTGTACCTTGAAAAATATACGCCCACTTTTGAATTTAATGCCAGCAACACATTTCATAGAAGTTGTGACAGAAACAACAAAAGGCTGGAAAATGTGTGTTTTTTAGATCAATTGGAAATACGTCATTAATATGATTGGGTATTCAAAGATCACTCCAGAGAGGATGGGCTTGTCATAAGTGATGATGGAAAGACTGCGTGGGCAAATAGTGCAACAATGTAAGAATAACATGTCTCAATGTAAAATTGCAAACAGTTTCGGGATGTCATCAGCTACGGTAGAAAATACAATTAAAAGATTCAGAGAATCCGGAGAAATCACTGTACATGAGGGACAAGGCCAAAAAACTATATTGGCTAGCCGTGATCTTCAGGCCCTCAGACAGCACTGCATTAAAAACAGACACAATTCTGTAGGCGACATCACTGCACGGGCTCAGGAACACCAACAAAAAACATTGTCTGTGAACACAGGTTGTCACTGCATGCACAAATGTAAACTCTACCAGGCAAAGAAGAAAACAGATATGAACAAGATCCAGAAACGCCATAGCCTTCTCCGGGCCTGAGCTCATTTAAGGGCTGAGTGGAAAACTGTCCTGTGGTCTAAAGAATCAAAATTGAAATTTTTGGGAATCATGGATGCTGCGTCCTCCGGGCTAAAGAAAGACCATCCAGCTTTTATCAGCGCACAGTTGGTATGGGGGTGCATGAATGCGCTTCCATGATGGTATGGTGGTGCATTCGTGCACATGGCATCGGTGACTTGCACATCTGTGAAGGCACCATCAATGCTGAAATATATTTACTGTGATTGGTGCATAGGGATGAATGATTGCACATCATTGCATTCTGTTTTATTAGCATTTTACACAGTGTCCCATCTTTCTTGAAACAGGGTTGTAGGGAAACAGGGAAAAAAATTATCATGCTCAAGTAAGTTTAGCAAGTGTAATACATTAAACATATTCTTCAAGATCATGCCATGAAACAACACAGGTTTGTATCACAAAATATTGCAAATGTTTGTGTGTGTTTGTGTTGTGGAACATTGAAACTTTTTAAGATGTAGACAAGGAATGGACAATAACAACTGATTTTATAATTATGTAAAGTAACTGTCGCAAAACAAAACTGTGTTTTTATGCCATTTCAGCCACTTTAGGTAGATACTTTGTGAAAGTTAAAGATTGTTCAATTAATCAGTAAATAATACATAACATTTTTTAATGGTTTTCTTGTACAGAAGGTAACACAAATTCAACAACAACATCACCTTTCCAATAAAGGATTTACTATTGACAGCCTCATTTTATTATGCTTAAAGAACATTTTTGTCACCTCTTGTAATAAGTTCATAATACATCCCAAAGAACAGTGCTACCAACGTTGGCAGTTTTAACCAGCATCTCACAGTTAAGACCCAGGCTGTCAGAAAATGAATGAATAAGAGAGTAAATATTTTGGAAAAAACTGTTTAATCATCAGAATTTAAAAACAAGAAAAGGTTATTATACAACTTTTCCAACCTCTTGTAAAACCAGAGAACGTCTTTGCTGTGTTTGGGCAAAGTTTTCTAGACACCACAACACTAAAACAGAAAATAACAGTAAATGGTAGTTCAATTTTTTTTTCTTTTTTGGTAGTTAGCTTTAATAAAATACAGTATGGAGTATTGCGGTTGAATGCGGAGTTGCCTTCTTGTAACCCATTTGGTGTGGTATATTAAACTGCAAACAAAGAAAAAACAGGTTACATTTGAATTTAGTTAAATACCATAAATGAACCATCTCTGTAGATAGTGAAGGTGACTGTAAAATTTAAAAATATTTGTTAAATTTCTATGATAATATCTATTCGAATGTGATTACTCTATATTTGAATTACTTTAAGATTTCTCTCCATATAATAAATACAAGGTATGAAGCTTTCAACAATATGCTTTTGTTGGTTCCCTCAAGGCAATGGAACAAAAGCATTAGTAGAGAAAATAAAGTAATAATAGAAAAGGTAATATAAATGGTAATATAAAGTTCGAAAATAGAGCAAAGTAACGACAACAATATAAGCATTTACACGTCTGTCACACACACTGTCCTGTACCAGAGTCGGTCTACCACCACACAATGTCCTGTACCAGAGTCGGTTTACCGTCCCACACACTGTCCTGTACCAGAGTCGGTCTACCGTCCCACACACTGTCCTGTACCAGAGTCGGTCTACCGTCACACACAATGTCCTGTACCAGAGTCGGTCTACCGTCCCACACACTGTCCTGTACCAGAGTCGGTCTACCGTCCCACACACTGTCCTGTACCAGAGTCGGTCTACCGTCACACACAATGTCCTGTACCAGAGTCGGTTTACCGTCCCACACACTGTCCTGTACCAGAGTCGGTCTACCGTCACACACACAATGTCCTGTCCCCGTGTCGGTCTACCGTCACACACACACTGTCCTGTACCTGAGTCGGTCTACTTGGCAAATGTGTGGCTTTCGGTTCCACCACGTCCAAATCCTGTGAGGAAGAGAGAAAAACAGGGAGATGTAGAAAAAGAGACAGACAGAGAGAGAGTAAGAAACAGAGAAGTAAAAGAGAAAGAGACAGAGAGGGAGAAAAATCAGTTTGGGAAATGAATACTGTACGTTGTCAAAACATTCTGGGGTCAAGTTACAAGGAGTAAATGAGACAAGTGGAACAGAACCATAACAATGGAAAATCCAGTAGTCCCTGACCCCATTCCACAAGCCCTTCAAAATTACCCCAGAACCATCAAGACCAAGCAACATGACTGTCTAGGACCACCTGTTTTCTGTTGCCTCTGAAAACGCTTCCTCACATTCTGGACAACTCAGCCCATGTACTGATCGTGTTGGTTTACAATTATGCAACAGGACAGACGAGCCCAATTTTGGGTTGTCAATACATTTCTAGGTTATCTGCACATGAATATGAAAACCCCAATGTTCTTACTGGGCCTGACCCAATAAGACCTATCTATGAACTGTTATCGTGTCACCTTGACATGTTCTTTGAACCAGAAACACAAGAGTAGGTCATTTTGAGTATATGATAACAGCGTGTGGCGCGATTCAGGAATGACTTATTAAGGTTTTCACCTGGCGAAATAACAATATCAATAAGAACTCACCTTTAGGTCCAAATAGAGCAGAGTAGCAGGGATTATTACAGTACGGCTTGCCATCGTGCTACACAGAGAGACAGAGAGGTAGAGACAGACAGAGATGGTGGAAGCTGAATTAGAATTTAACAGACTAAACATGCCAGCGTGTGCTCGTAACCAGCTTATCTAACAAATGATAAGCCATACGTTTCTATCAGAGATTTATGCCACAGGACGTAGGCTTTCATCAGTACTTCAATAATAAATGTGATCTGTAATAAGAGAACATATCTTTCATATTAATACTTGCCAGCTAATAATTCTGCACAAGCTGCTAGAGAAGAGCGTGTGGGCATGTGCTGACTGACCTCTGCGTGAGATCCAGGAGACAGGGTCTTGCCACACTTCTCACACTTCAGACAGGGCCTGTGCCAGTCCTTCCCAAGTGAGGTCACTCTCTCCGCTGTGAGACCAATAAGAAATAGACCCGTTAAGCCAGTGGACAAAGACAGATTACAATTACCTGCTTTGTCCCACACTGCGCCTTCTGGATTTGGATTGTGTTACTCTTTTGCTTTGGATATTTTTTGTAATTTCCCACATCTTTCTCTTTGTAACTCTGTGTATTTGTGAAAGGCCCCATAAGCAATCGTTGCTCTGCACCTGCTGTTAACAAAGCATGAGACAAATGAAGCTTGATTTGGAGACTGTGTGCGAGACGCAGGGTCGTTCTGGCACTGAATGACCCTAAAGGAATTGTGAGCTCCATTGTGCAACATAGTCTAGCATGATTTGTCTACCCACACACAGCCGACACAGAACATTCGAAGTTACAGATGCCATATCTTAATTCAAGCTACATTCACACAGAGAGAAAAAAATTCTGAAGCCACATTAAAAAAAAAGAAAAAAAAAGAGGTTTACCTTTTATATAAGGGGAAATGAAATCAAAGATCAAACCGTTAAGCTTTTTAAAACCTTCAACACCCAACATGTTGCACAGGAAAATTCCAGCAAAAACGGGGTGATCAAATGAAGATACGGCATCTGTAATAACAGGAACGTTGGAGGGTGTGGTGCTTGGTTGTGTCTCCCTCAGGAATTTGCCCTCACTTCCCTCCCTAGTCTTCCCCCCATTAAAAACATAATAAAGACGATTTTTATCTCCGGGCGGAGCTGTGAGGAACAATTTGTTACAGCCATTATCATGTTGATGGCCATTAAGCAGGGAGGAGAGCAAAAGTCATGTGTTTCAGCATTTTTGTGTGTGGAGATGTTCAGACTGAGAGGGTTGTGCCTGCTGAGACGTATCCCACGATGCAATGAGAGAAGGTCAACACACCATCTGTGTCTGATGAGAGACAAATGCTGCTCTTTTCATGATACTAAACACATATTTAGTGCTGAGAGCACAAAAATATTCCAAATAAAATTTTAAAACATTTAACAGCTAGAGTGCAAATATATTTCTACCAATTCTGGGTATGATTGGACATGAGTGCAACTGAAGTCTTACCAACGTTGAAACAATATTACTGACAATTATCAAAACACATTTGTATAACTGCATTTGTCCACTATATTAAGTGATTCATTGCCATAATTAATCTATTCTGGCAACTTGTGTCTGCTTTTAGTCAATAGAAAAGAAAGAACATAACGGGGAGAAATACATAAATGTCATCACACAAATCAGACAGACAGATATTTGACATTTTAGTCATTTGGCAGTTTTGACAGTGCATCTATCTCAAGTCATCTAGATGAGACACATTCCATAATTCATTTTCCCCAATAAAAAGTGTATTATGCTGTTAAAACAGGTGGGTTTTCAGAAATGTTCAGCAGATGGACAGGGATTCAAATTTCATTCCATAGAGGTGAAAGGACAGAAAGACTAGAGTGGACAGAATGATGGTCTGGTTTGGCTGTAGGGTTTGACCATAGTCTGAAGGTGTGACAAGGAGCTCTTTAAGCAAGCATCACAGTCTTGATGCGGATAAGAGATCAAGCTTGCCAAACGCAGTCAGTAAGTCCTAAAGAATTCCAACTGGCTCTGTTAAAGCTGTGTGGAATGGAACCAGGGCCAAGGTTAAGGGTTCGCTCTGAGATACACTAATAACACTCTACTTTCAATAACAAGACATGGGAACCAGGGCGTCCTGTATCACTGCCTTTGGCCAGACCGTAAGGTGATTTTGTGTCAGGGTTCACAGTCAAGGCTGTTAATAAACCACAATCACACTGGTGTGTTCGTAACCTGGAACCAACATGGCCAACATAAGTACAGTGTGTTCTACACTCTGTGCAACTTAATTATTTTTTTAAAGATACATTGTGTAACTTTTTTCAGTTGTGAGAGATAGAGGAGTGATTGTTTTGCTGAAAGAGGAGTGGGTCAAATTCAAACCCATGTAAGGACGGAACACTGGAGGCAGCCTTAAAGACGTCCGGACCACTCGAAGCAGTACGGTCAGTTCTGATGAAACAGGAAATGTTCCTTCATTTTTCCCTGGTCACCAGCTATGACTGGTAAGTTCATTTGTCACTTACAGATGTCCATATGTCTGTGTGGGTGTGAAAACACTTTAGTCCCCTGGGGAGCCTATCGTTGGGTGGGACTGTCGAGGGTAGGCGAGGAGTTCATCTCCTGTATTCAACCGTACATTCATCACTGTGAAGCAACACTATGAATGGGGTATTAATATGAACACACACACACACACACACCTCTAATTAAATTAACTCCAGATGAGGAAGCATTCAACCTTGATTCACCAGATCCAACCCAGAAAGCAATGATGGATGGAAAACTTCCTGCAAACCCATTTAAAAACATCTTAGAAATAAAGGAATTTGTCACTTGGGACACGTGTCAGTAAGTGAAGCCGTTTTCCCTGGTGGCACCTCAGTTCCTTGTTACCTTCCCTCATGCCATTGTCACTTTCCCACATCCATCTAATCATGTTCTGAAATGTCCAAAGACCAAGCATGCCTTTGAGAAGCACTGTTCCAAGGATGATGCCCCTTACATAAACCCAAAAGCTGTACCTCAAAATTGAAGGCTAATGTAATACGACTCATTCAAAATTGAATCTAAATGGTCCATGAAGTTAATAGCTTCAAGCAGACTTTCAAAATCACTGTGTGTTTGGTCGACACACTTATTCGAAATCACCATTCACATCGCAACATTGATTGACAATGCTATTCTTTAACACATCAACTGAACAAAATGTCGGGTTTATAGTTTGTTTTATAGTTCTTTTCTACACACACCAAGCTGTCCCACTGCATGTTAAGAATGTTGGGCCACTGGTTGGGAAGTTGGTGCTGTTGAGCCAAAACAGGTCCTTAAAAATGGTTGTCAACAACACTTTCAACCTTGGAATGTTGGCTAACTGAAGTAAGTGATTCTTCTCATATGTTAATCACATATAAATAACTTACTGCCCAATTCTTTAAATAAAAAAATACGTTGTTCTTTCAAAAAGTCAGATCTTAAAGCAATGCATTTGCTCCTCCTCGTTGTTATTAATACCCAATAAGGCTGTGTGCTGACCTGTTCATCACATCTGTTCAAGACATTGCATTCAAACCAAACCGATAAGAAGTCTACTGTGTATTGTCAGTAGTTACGTTACCAACCGCACAATCTCTGTATAACAGGAACTGTATGGCAATATATTTCGAAACCTGGGTGTTTGCTTCATTAGGAATCAAATTTGAAGGTATTCACAAAAGATATACTGAAAGGATGGTCAACAGCCCATTTGCTTACCTATAACATAAGATATCTGACCTATTACAATCAGTTCAACTCTGTCACATCAAAGTAGACCAAAATATCCATCTCACCTGAGCAGGCAAAAATTCCAGGCATTTAAGAGTCAGTTCAGAAAGGGCCATAAAAGTGAAAATAGTGTGGCAATACAATAAAAAAAACATATTTTACATGCACTTGGCCTTTAAGGGAAGCATGTACTGATATCGTCATTGTGGTTACTGAGTAATTTTCTGCACACTGTGACAGTTGGTCTCTTTAGTGCTTACTCTCTATCATCCCTCTTTAATCGGTCTAGTTACAGTCTATTGATTTCTTACTGTCTCAGTCTCACTCTGTATCCAGAGAGAGTGAGTAGGTGTTAGGATTTTCTGCCCAGCGCTCTCTGGCAGAACACAGTACTTTCCCCCGGTCTGTCACTGACCCAGGTGGCAGCAGCAAGACTGCTTCCATCTGAGGGCTTAGAAAGAGAGGTGAATGCTCTGGGGTTGGCCATGATCAGCCAGGCAAAAGACCTAGCATAAAAAGAAGCTTAGGAGAATAGAAGATGAGGAGGAACATATCAGGATAGAAAATAGACCTGGTCTATTCATACTGGTAGTAGATCACATTGGTGACCTAGGCATGAATAAGTCCCCGATTAGATGGCTACAATGAAAACCAATAGTCAAATACTGTCAGATTTATGAAAGAAATGGTGCTCCAGGCCTCAGAGACAAAGAAACAGAGAGGTGTCCCCATTTTTGTGTACTATGTCCTCCATTTGTGTGCAATGTCACCCAGTTATGGACTATATCATCCAGTCGTGTACTATATCAACCAGTTGCGTACTGTCACTCAGTTGCATACTATGTCACCCAGTTGCGTACTATGTCACCTATTTCCAGTGATATGTTACGACCGGCAGTTTTTAAACAATAACTTCCTTTGGATTTAGTGTGCTTAAGATCCCACAGTGCTTATTTAAAGAAATAAAATGGAAAATGTTTTTGGCATTTCTGGGGATCTTAGTAAGAGTAGTACTCGGTTGCTGCTTTGGCAGTAGCTAACAGGGATCCTTCTTAAATCCTAAATCCTTCCCAGGGCCTTTTTGCAGCACATAAAAAATGATTGAAACAAATCGCTGCGCTTGTCTTGGCCAAAGGTGGAAAGTTAATCTGCAGAGAAGAAAAATGGAAAGTGTGGCTCCCTGGCCAACAGGGTCAATTCATCTGACTGACAGGCGAACCTAACTAGAGAGAGAGAGAGAGAGACACAGAGAGAGAGAGAGAGAGAGAGAGAGAGAGAGAGAACAGAATGAAACCTAGTGCTGTTGCTTTGTAAGTCTCCAGAGATGACTAACTTGAAGTTCAGTTACTGGAGATGAAGGAAATGTCCTAAAGGGATCAAGACAAATGAAACCGTTTTCATCCCTCCTTTCGCCGGATGAACCCATTAGTTCCTTTGCCCCTACAGGAATCTCCAGAGGCCCAAGGCTTTTAGGACTAACCGGATGAACCCTAGGACATTACTTTCCTTATCTTCCGTCAATTAAGTCAAACTAAGTGGAGTAAAAAAGGTCATTATTCCATGGGAGTGACCAGTCTAAAACCAGTCCGAGTTGTAATTCTTTGATGGGACTCCTTGTTCTCTCCCAGTTAAGGCAATGGCAAGATCAGTACACAGCCCACAAGGATCTGAGGGGTCATTATCCACAACACAGTAGATGTCTTCCATTCCCTGACGATCACAGTTCATTCGAGAGTTGAGTAATGTAACTCCAAGCCTTATATATAAACAGAGTTACTGCCAACCCGACCTTGTACGAATTTCCAACTTATATAAACTGATAAACAGCAAAGCTTTAGCGTCCTAAAGTCTGCCATAGCCGTTCATCCTTGTTTTATCCCCGCATTCCCTCTCTTGTTAAAACTGTTGGTGCTGCCTGCTGATTAAGCTGACTTAGAAGAAACTTCTCAGCGCTGCTCAAGATGTTATTAACAGGAAATTATTTCCCCTTGATATTCTATGCATTATTTTTCTGCATTAGACTTTCGTTGTTTTTGAAAGCGAAAGTAATGAACATCACAGCAATTAACCAATCAATCACCATGTAAATTCGTTACTAATTTAATTTCCGTTTAAGTTTATATAAACATGTTTGCCGCCGAAGAGCAGCTGCATAATTTCAAATGCAGGAAATTGCTTAAGTTATGCGTTCTAAGAATCCCACTTGATTTATATGCCGCTAAAAGGGAGTTGGTAAAAAATAATCAATTGTATTGTCTGCGCGTTGCACCATACTGTATGTGAAAGATGGTATTATAACTCGAGCGTGTACGTCAAGTTTATTAATTCCACATCTGTTAGCAAATCAAATACATGCAACTTTTCTTGTACAAAATACAAATCTCTTACCGAAGTAAACTTCTTTCGTGCATTTTGGGCACTTCGGCATGATTGGAGTTTAAAGTATCGTTCGCCCGTAGAGTAAGATGTATCCGTATTGAACTAATGCTCAAAGCCGTAGTACAGAAAGTCCACCTGTCCGTTCTAAACCACGCCTTGATGTGATGTGCAGATGTGCGCGCCTTCCTATTTATACCGCTCAGGAAATAGTTGCACTCAGTGAAACTAGTGGGTGAGGCTTTTTAGGCTTCCGACAGTGTGTAAGCGAGTGTCAGAGCGACAGCCATGGAGATAAAGACATAAAAGAGGGGAAATAAAATGTCTTACTGTGACTTAGAGTGTACATCCAGATTACGACATGAAGCATGTAGGAAGCCTTTTCCCCCGCTCTGCTTGTGTTAGCCAAATGTGTTTTGCGTGTGTTGTGGGTGTCTGATTCTGTTTTACTATCTTAATGAGCACCACAACAGTAGCAAAACGAGGAAAGGCGTACAGTAGGGATATTTGGCCGGTCAGCAGTTTGTCGGTTGTTTTTTCCTGTCATGGGTTTAGGGTTATGGTTCATGTTAAGCCTAGGCCTTACAGGCTAGCGCTATTTAATTGTATTCTTCTTAGACTCACATTGATCGTAAAGCCAGCGTGTGGTGTGCGTGCGTGCGCGCGCGTGCGTGTGTATGTGTCGACCAAAAATCCATGCATGCATTTTTATGTCAGTACCAATGAAAAGGCGATTTGGGGTCAGAGTTTGGGCTAAGAGTAAGAACAAGAGTAGAGGCAACACAATGACAGGGATTAATAAATGATACATATTTTAATATTGATTACACGTTACTTTGATTCTTTTGATACTTTAATTTGATTCTCCTATCTCTTGTTTGAATACATTTTAATACCACAACTTACAATTGCCTTAATGCCTGGATCACTTACCTTAGACCAACTTAAGAAAAGCCTTTAGTACAGCTGTTATAAACATTTCCCAGAATATCAACACATTGCTTTCATCAGAAGAAAATTGGTTGTGAATATGTTCACTGTGCATACTTTAGTGGATGGCTTTATTGGAAGAAATGCAAATATCTAGGCAACCTCCATGTATTTTACAACATTATTAGACTGCAAAGAATCAAATTGGGGCAGTTATACATTCAAGTAATTTTGGGTTACACCTAACTCATCATGTACACCATTGTGACCTTCCTTTACAGAGTTCTGCTTTGGTGTTGTTTGAAACTTGTGCATTCATATCAACTGAACTTCATTGTTGTCACATGCATTTTTATTCGGTTTTGTCTGTGTGTGCTTGCAGATGGCTAGTCAACAAACCTGCAAACCAGCCTTTGGATTGAAAAGATGGAATGATTGTGTTGATACTGCTGAATATGTCTTCACACAATGTGCTTATTTACCTTTTTTATCTGTAATTGTGTTTGATTTCTCCATATTAAATTGTTTGGTGAAATGCAGTCCTTTCAGAAAGTGTTTAGATCCCTTCACTTTTTCCTGTCTTTGTTCTGATATTGATTTAATTTATAATGTGTCTATAAATATTTGCCCACAATTTACACACAATACCCCATAATTATAAATATAATTTTATTTGAAAATGAAAAACTGAAAAATCTCATGTACTCTGACTTTTTCTTTATCATGTCACAAAAAGATCCTTGAGATGTTTCTAAAACTTGAGTCCACCTATTGCAAATTCAATTTATTGGACCTGATTTGGAGATGCACAGATGTCTTGAATAGGTCCCACTCATTACAGTGCATATCAAATAAACAATGCTAAACTTTCCCAGGACCAGGGTGCTCTATCATTGTGAAATGGAAGAGGTGACCCAGACAAAATGCAGACTGAAAACAATTGAAAATCTATGTAGTGATTTACAGATCGAAGTTTGCTTTTTTGGAAATCAGAATTTTTTTTGTCATATACGATGGGTAGTAAAAGTAAAAGACCCACAGAAAAAAAGACCTAATTTGAAAATGGTGTTAAGTATGTTTGTAATATATATCAAAACATCAGTTTTAAAACTAAAAATATAAAAAATATAATTTTTCTATTAAATTAATTGGTTGCTTGAAAAAAACTAAATTGAGAATAAGTCCTTATGTTGTGTTTTGGTTGTTTAACCAATCAACTCATCATGTTTCATAGTAACTTTATTATATCTTGAATCATTGGTTGTGTGGTCTACAAACAAAGTGTGCAATTTAACATTATTAATGTAAAACAGGCAGGGTTACAGGTCTGAGTTTTTCACTAAGAGTTCTGAAAGATCTCCACATAAATGAGAACAGTAAAGATTGATTCATGCAGTATTTTTAATGAGCTTTACTTCAGCAGACAATGCTATGTTAAAATATGCGAATGGCCAGAAGCAAGGAAATTAGTGAATAAAGGGAGCTTGGCTGACTTTGTTGTATCTTTGAAATGTACTTTTTGACCCACTCCATCTGCTAAAGAGAAATTCCATCTAACCTTTAATAGTAAATGAACAAGCCCGGGGGGGGGGGGTTTATATCATTACTCTGACGTAACCCCCTCCTGGTCTGGGCATCATTCAGTGTGGCAGAATGTTCTAAATTGTTCACATTGAATGTAAGACAGACATGCTTCTTTGATATGCAAAATAAAGGAATTACATCAGCTTGATAAACCACAACATTCCTACAACATTCCAATTTTAGCTGATCATTTTCTTGTCCTTGTGTTTGGCTATGATTCGTCTTCATGTTCGTTCATGATAACCCTGTGAGCCACACATGTGATTTAAGTTTCCACTTGTTGGTGACACTCTAACGGATAGTGGGGGAGTTAAACTGGCTTGTTCTGATTACAGCAATTACGGTGTTACTTCGTCACACTTGTCTTTGGAAAGGAGTCAGGAATTGTTTTGATTTATAGCCCAGTGTGAAAGGGCAGGTTAGGCCAACCCTATAACTCGAACCAAGCTGTGACAGACTTGAGTAAGATTACAACATGTTGCACACCACACCCAATACCAGGGAACTGCACATTAACCTTTTCTGATACTTCAGCCTTGACCAGTGGATGGATGTTACTTCACAATCTGTGCTTATTAACTCGTTGACCTCATCAAACACAAATGCTTGTGTCAACATGTAAAGGCTGTGTGTGTGATCACTAGATCACTATTCAAATACCAACCAAGAAATGCAAAAACACACACCCATTGGTGTGGTGTAGGGCCACTGTGTGTTTAAATGTAAGCGATGTAACTGTAATAAGCCAGCAACATTAGAAGAACGAGAATGGTATCAGATGTGCTTCGGAAAACACATCTTAAAATCAACTGGCCCAGGTCTGCTGTGAGTTTCTGTGATGATGCAGGGCCTGAATCAGATTCTGATTATCAGGAAATTCTGGAGAGGAAGGCAGAGTAAATGTAAATAAAATCGAAGATAGAGCAACCCCAAGATATTCTGAAAGCCAGAGAAGACTTGAAAATTCTGTCAAACGTCCCTGCACGGCAGCCTGAACACCTGAGACCGTATGACCGTTCAATGGTCTGCAACACAGCCTGCCGAAAAGGACACGTTTCACACATGGTTCCTCAGATCGTCATGGACCTCAGCCACACGGTCAATGGACAGGGCTCCCTGCTACCACCTGCCAGGCAGAAAGGAATATCACCAAGAATGAAATAGTGTATCTCCCCCCAGACCATCACATTGTTAAACTGCCAATGTGCCATGCACTCATCTGTATATTATGCCACAATGGATAACAGATGGCTTCAGGGATCCTGACCAATTCTTCACATTGTGTTTAAGGGTCCATATGTAAGCAATTTACTGTAAGTATGCACCAATTATTTAGAAGGATCTGACAAATACAATTTCATTATTTTAAAAAACAAATCTGCAGCATATTCACGCGTCACACTCAGACTCAGACTCTCACACACACATGCCCACAGTCAGCACACAAATCAAACTTCAGAAAGCTCTTTTTACATATGTTCTCGTCACAATGTACTTATACAGCCGGAAACTCCAAAGGGCAGGTAACAATAAGAAATTGATGCAATGGCATGGGAAATCCCCCAAGTAGTATGCAAACTTACAAAAAACATAGAACGTTCTGGCCAAGTATACACACACACACACACACACACACACACACATTCACCTACTTGCACATTGTGTACACACTAACTGGATCGGATTAAAAGTCACTTTTTATTTACCTCATTATTTACTTGATATCTTGTTATTAAACTTAATTTACTATTTATTCACACTCCTTCAACTGAAATGTACACACATGATCATATTTGAATGATTAATTTATACACGTGCACCATATATTCGTAAATGTGCATTGTATATGTACAGATGGGAAAAATGCTAAGGAAAGATCTACATGAAGTGTCTCAGTAAGGTGTTTGGCCACCACGAGCCACCAGAATAGCCTAAATGCGCCTTGGCATTGCTGGCTGACACTGGAGTTGGTCAGTATCTTTGTAGGTGGAAATTGAACCCCTAGGTCTCTGCCTTTATCAACAAACCAAACTGGTTCACCTCAGACCACAATCCCGAGAGTTTTTTCAAGCAGTGCTAGATCATTTCTGCCCCACACTTTAAACTGTGTGGTATTCAGTAGTCATTGTAATATTTCTGGTTTCACTGATAATGGACTTGCATTAGATTTCACAGATCATTATATGTCCTGTAGAACTGCAGCGCGTAGAGCATTATACAAGGTTTTGGGATGTATTGACATGCTCTGAGAAATGCTATGAGATATGCTATGAGAAATGCTATGAGATATGCTATGTAGGACAAACATGCCTCTCCAACATCTAGATGTAGGAATGATTTCAGCTAGCTTTGTAAGGAAATGTATATCTGTGACGTATGAGAACATTTTGAAGGTAGACAACAACCGCACGCCTATATACATCCGGTGCCATAAGTTAGCTGCACATCCACATGATCACAGTGTGAAGATTTAGCATTGGATTGATTTGTCATAAAAAACGCCTTGATACACAAAAGTTGGATTCATAGAAGCTGAATGATTCTTTAACCATTCTAGTAATCAAAACGATTTGAATTGTCTATTATTATATTGAAATTACCACAAGGTTTACTTGTGGTTGTTTGTGGACGGAGGAGGGTCACCAACTGATGCATGAAAGAATGTCTATTTACTTTGTTGGGAGTGAAATGTTCAGAGACATTTTTATGTTTATTCAATTCACCAACAAGCAGACCAAATACCTATTCTTCAATACATTAATTATTCGTAATGACGACCAAAGCACAATCAGTTACAAAAGTTAGCTGATCAATCTAACTTTACAAACCTCGATGCTAGCAGTCTTCATGATTTGAATCATTTCAGATGTGTCTATATTTTTGTCAATTGTTGTTATGTTATCAAATGAAAAAGGACATTTTGTAGAAACTGGCAGAGAAACTTGTAGGAAGAAACCCTTATTGGTAATGTTTTTTTTTGCAATACCCAATATAGAGGAACCTTCATAAAGTATTCTGTGAACAATATTTCAGAATGAAATTTTTTAACACTTTATGCCTGTCTTTTAGTGAATTTATGAAGCTGTGTTTTGTCAGTCTCCTGGGATGGATCTGGGATGGGTCTGAATTCTCTGCTCTGTTAGCTAACTGGTATCAGGAGCTGTTTCAGACTTTGCCCCTCACTGCACCCTCACTGCACCCTCACTGCACCCTCACTGCACCCTCACTGCACCCTCACTGCACCCTCACTGCACCCTCACTGCCCGCATTAGCAGCTCAATCAGTCAACTCATCTCTCCAAGGCATTTACGTCTCCACTCAACCCAATAAAGCCCACTTAGTTGGGCTCTGCTCTCTGGGGTTGGCTGGGGCAGGAGATGTGCTCTGTCCTGGAAAAGACTGCTCAACCCAGCCCCTGAGCTTGGTCCTGGTTTCAACACTACTGACTATCCTGTAATCATGGCTTTAAGTTGATTGGAATGAAATCCTCTGGCTTGCTCTTAGAGGTTTTATGCACCAGAGATCCCATCTCCTCCTCTCCCTCCTAAGTGATGTTTACAGTGGACTCACCAGCTGTGCTATACTAAAGATCCTTCGCCTACATGCACGAAGCTCAATCTTTCCATCAGGGATCCATCCTTGTCTACCCTCATCCGTTCTCGTCTTCATTCATCTCATTATCTCTCTATCACACGCCCTCATCCACACAGTCCCTCTCTCCCTCTGTTGTGCTCAACCTATTCAAAGCAAGCCCTTATCTTATCCTTCGGTCTGTAGCTCACCTCACTGAGCTTCCGTGAGAGACTGAAGTCATGCTATGGTTTCAGCTGCAGGAGGCTGGATGGATCAAACATGGGTGGTAACATCAACCTGATATCATAGGGGATTGGAAAAAAAGTCAGATGGTAGATCATGGACTGGGTAGTGAGGAGAAACAGTTGATACAGAAGGTCCTGTGCAGTCGTCTCATAACAACAGAGGACAAGAAGATACATTGAATTGCGGAGGGAGATGCTGGAGACGTGTGTAGCTAAGAGCAGGGCCATGTTAATCCCACTGTCTGAGCTAATAAGCCCTCAATTTCCTGCAAAGAATCCATTAAGAATCAGAATCTCCCGTCTTCTTGTTACATTTGAACTGAGAAATCTTTTGGATTTGTGGGAGTAGCGTAGCTGCGCAGAATGATGGATCAGGATTCGTCCTGCGGGGTGAGAGCCCAGCGAGAAAGCCCAATGTTACCCACCAGGTAAGCTGTGATGAGGTCATCAGGACTGTCAGGAAGACTAAACATGACATCGTTCAAGTCTTCACTCCTGCACATCAGGCAGAGTACAGAGGGAAGGAGGGGTCATGTGGTTGAAGATGTCGACGTGTGCAGAATAAAGAAATATGACCCCTCAAGTCCGTTAGGCTCAAATACAAGTGACAGAGTGACAGGACCTTAAAGAGGTCACTCTAAGCCACTTAGAAGAGGGAAGTGATTGAAATCCATGCACTAGCACACGTGCGTGCACTCCCGGTTTGTCGGCTCACCACCTGTTGCTTTCCTATCGCTTCTGTCCTCATGCTCCCATTACCTCATGCTGATAACCCCAACATCATGATGTCATCACAGGGGAAAACATTGAGCCAGCAGGGACACTTTGATATGGTTGCCGGGAGGATTTACGTTCCAACCACAATGGCTTCATAAACACATGTCCTGTCAATCAGCAACCCAGCAACAATCAGCAGGCCCAGCAGTGTTAGAACCGCACCCATGTTTCATACGTTACAGACATCGTCTTCTGCATCGAGGTTAGGTCATGGAGCTTTAGTTAAAGTCTGCTCTGTCCTTTCAGCGCTCCATCCTGTTTCCATGCCTCATCACAGGGAGCCGCAGTAACAGATCCATGCGACGAAGAGATCAACACGTTGGCAGCATTCTTGATGTTATACTGCCTGTGAAGGAGTTGACGACAGCAGCCGTGACAACACGTTACTGTTAGTGACTTGTGAACTTGGAGTCTGTGGATTTGGAATGCTGTTTCTGTGGAGGTCCACAATCCTTTTGTTGGATGATTTCTCAGCACAAAAAAAATCTAGTATCCCTCAGAAAGAAGGGAGAGACCGCAGACAAGTAGTGTTTGACTTGGATAAGTGACAAGTGGCCAATACTACGCAAACACAGAGACACGCACAAAGCATATTTAACAACACACTACGGCTGAGAAATGTAAATAATAAATGGTTGTTGTATGCTCTGTGTTCGCAACATGTAGATGGGAATATTACAATTCAGTGTTTTTGCTGGAAGATTATAAAGGGTCAGCTACAACGAAAAGCATGAACATATGATTTTATTTTTCTCATAATAATGATAAACATAATAGAATTAAGTGGCTAATTACAAGGAAGTCATTGAGAATGTAATGGTTAAGAAAACATTCTAAACCCAAAACCATTTACCTTCAAACTGCAGCCATTAGGACCAATTTCCAGCTGGGCACGGTTTTGGCATGAACACAACTATTTGTTAGAAAACCCCCAAAACAAACAAACAACCGTGTTAATAGACTGCTGCCTAGGCAACCAGTGATTGTTTATTGGCGTTGTGTGTCCTGTGGCATGGTAACGAGAGGCTCTATCAAAACAGGATATGAAACAGTGGTGTGTTTTTGATGGCTGTCTTTAGTCATTTCCGGTACTCTGGGTGGAACAAGATATGAAAAACAGAAACGTTTCATCCGCATGAATGGAATACAGTTGAATGAATGAAATAACTCATTTTATTTTAAGACATACAGTCTCTCAATCAAAGTTAAAGATTCAGACTTGTTGGCGTTTTCAGTGATGAGGCAATACATCTGTTGCTTTAACCTGAATAAAAGTGAGTTCACAATGTACAAACATTGTTTTTGCTTTGCTGTGAAAATGAAGACTGGGTACACTGAGAATATAAAGATAACAGTCTAGAAGCATTTATGTCATTACCATCGGGTGTAGATCCCTTTTTCTTCCTTGGTGCTTTCAGGGTGCAGTCATATTTAGTACAACATGATTCACTTGGTTTTTAACGGGAACTTCCTCCATCCTTTGTTACTGCGACAGAAACATCACAGATCAGGCATAACGACAGTGGCCCTAGTTAGTATAGCAGCAACAAGCATTGATTCTGTCTGTCTTGTTATCTTGGTTTTATAATACGTGTTATAGTAAAACCCGACCATGTCATCCCCACAAGGTTTTTTAACTGGTCCGCACAAGATTAGGGTTAGGCATTAGGGTTAGATTCCCCATGAGGACATAGGTTATCTTGAGGATAATGGGGCATTTCACCCAGCGAAACGAATAGTATATTTCAGTGAGATTTGTTTCACACATCATGCCTATCAAAGGGTTAACGAGACCTAAAATATGAATGTAGTCATGTTGTTATTCGCTTCACAAAGCTTGCATGGTATACCGATCACACTACAAGTCAGTGTCTGTGGAGTCCCAGTGGTCATAGTTTGATAGAGCCATTGAATGTCTTTCAGCTGTGTCTATCAGCAGATATCGTCATTAATGAACAAGGAATGTCCTTCTTACCCACTTTCTAAAAGACTACAACTCTAGTGGGGCAGTGCTTCCTGGTTTGACCCAGTCCCTCTCCTCGTTTTGAAAACCAGCTCCCTCTTTAACTACTTTGGAGCACAGACACCTGTTTGTTGTTATTGCCCTCAACTGTGTTCAGTATCAACAGCACCTATTTAAGTCCTCTTGTATCACATCGATCATTGTTTGGTTTCATCCCCATGTAACGTTGTTTCTAGTTTTGTGCCTTCATTTCTGTTTCTTTGAATCTTCTTTATTAGAATTATTCTGCTCTCCCTGAGCCTGTGTCCTCCCTCCTGTCTTCAGTGTTACATCTGCAAATTGTTCTAAATTAAGAACAAAACACAAAACAGAAAATATTTGATCGCATAAGTATTCACCCCCTTTGCTATGACACTGAAAACAGTTGAATGAGCTGTGGTTCAACCAATGGTTGTTAGAAGTCACATAATTAGTTGTGGTCAGCCTATAGGCAGTTAAGGGGTGTCATGTGATTTCAAATACATCTATCTCTGGGAGGTCCCTTAGGTGGTACAATTCCTAACAAAATTCTTCCTAGCTTAATGTTAAGGAGGAAAATAGAGGAAAATTTAAAGCAGATCTGGAATAAGGTTTTTTAAACGCATCAATCAGGGAAGGATATAAGAACATTCCCAAGGCACTGAATATGCTCTGGTGTATGGCTGGTAAGTAAAATTGTTAAGAAATGGAGAGAGTCTGGTGCAACTATGTCTGGTCTCTAGAGACAAGGCCAAAGAGAAGGACTCTTGGTCATCCTAAATAGTTTTAGTAGCATTATTATAAATAAATGTTATACAAAGCCTGTTTGGTGGGGCTTAAGGCTGGATAGGAATGTTTAGCTTACTGTTACAAGACGTTTCTTCACATTTTAATGACAGCTGTTTGTACGGTGGTAGGATACACGCAAACGGTCCAAAATATAGTTAACTGGAGATTTCAGGCGTGTGGTTTCTCCATGGACATGGAGCTGGAAATGTGCTTTAGGAAGAGAAAGCTGACAATGCAACAATTACTAGGATAATGCTGTAGTAGTTAATTAAGGAGGAAGGAGCCCATTACTACAACAGGGAATTTGATTTAATTTGTGGTTCCAATTGCCTCAGACAATAGCCTTATGCCATAAAAACAATATGTGGTATTCTTTATGAGTTCGGGCCTAGAGTTTTACCTGATATGATGTTATCATTAGGAAACACTCTGGGTCCGACTAACTTCTTGATTAACACTGAATAAAAATCTTGGAGCTAATAAATCTCAAATTAATTATAGCATTTATGGCATTAATGCTGGGAAAAATGTATGCCTTCAATCGGAAAACCAGAACAAAAATAGCCTGTTCAAATATTTACCCTAGGGCCCTGTGTGTCTAAAGTGATTTGTGTGAATGATCTATAAAGAAAGAAAGAGATAGGAGAACATATGCACTGGACACAGTGTTGGCTTGATATCAATGCCTTGTTTAGCTGGAGTGGATTTCCTCAGACTAGCAAGAAATCAAAGAAACAATTCCTCTTGATACAATTCCTATCGTTTCATTTCAAACAGTTTATATAAATCTGCCACCCCTTTTTTCTTGGCTTTTTTCTTGGCCCAATAATTGAAACATTTATTCAAAACCTGGAAAATGGTTTTGTCCCAAGAAACAGCCTTTTACTGATCTACATAGCGGTGTCAGATTGCCTGACTTTCTGAAAATGTTGTTTACAACTCCTGTCATCACATTACCATTGTTTATCACAGATCCTTATCAGCACCTTTTTGAGTTGCATTGCTTTTTATGCTTCTTTTTACAGTTAATATTAAAATGTATTTTTCTGCGCCAAAAACAAAAACTCACATAAACATTTTGTCTTTTAAGTGTTATTAATCATTTTTAGGAATGGTTCAAGGCCATCCGAAGCCAAACAAACTGTGCTCAGTGTCCAACCAGGCATGCACAGTTAAGACCTGATGGGACATAATGCAAAAGAGATAGCTAATAGAGAGTAGAGATAGATTAGAGCGAGGTCCAGTGTTCTGGGCTGTTGCCAACTCTGCAGCATGTGTTTGAATCAAGCCCATTTATCTTTCAACATAAAACTCTTTGTCTTTCCCCACTGTCTCTTTTAAATTAAGTTAAGATTCCAGAAATATACCGATTTTATTTAGACCCATTTCTGGCAAGATCCACTGAGCGGGCTCCATAAATCCTTTTTGCGCCATTGTCTGGTCCTGGTGATTATTTTCTAGGGGATTTTCTGTGCCATTTTAGTCTCATAAGGTTATATTTTAGGAGCAAACTTTTTCTCTGGGGAAGTAGTGGATACGGTTGTAATTCTACCATGGCAACCAGAGCTTATTGGGTGACATCATCTGAGCTCCCCTGTTTAACAAGGACAAAGCAACCTTGAGTGTCTTGGAGGTTTTGGGAACTCTCTGCCATGTGTATGGTACCACCCGGACCCAGGCAAGCGACTCCAGGCCTCTGAATCCTACATCGAACAAAAAAGTATTTTGGAATCTGTAAGAGGTGTTACTATGGTAGTGTATGTGCCTTCTCTCTTCTTCTAGAAAGGGAATGTTATCCCGATCAGGGGAAAGGAAGGAGGGAAAAGGGAGAAAGAATGGAGGGTTGCCAATGACAACTCCCCGCTATTCAGATTGTCTTCCACTGCTCTACATTAAATGGAGATTTTACAACACACTTTGGTTTACTTCAGATTGGTTTTTGTTTTTTTAAAGATCCATGGTCTGTTGGAATCTAAGTCAAAGTTGTCTTCAAACCACAACACTGTAGCCTATTGTGAAGTACAGTATGTTAGTAATCATCTAGCTACCAGAGCTTAGAACAGATCCATTTCCATCCTGTCGCATACGCCACGTAAATTCTCTCCGACATCAATCACTGTTCCCATACATCACAGGCTGCAGGAAATTACATGCCTGTGCCATTTTTCATGCATAAGTCATACAAGGGACAACCTGGCAGCATTGCTGCTGTGTAGTCATTCCAATATATATGGACAGCAGCAGAGTCAAACTAGAAGAATCAAGAAAAGTGTCCGTTTAGGAGAATTACTGTTGGATTTGGCACCATTTTTATCACACTGCACTTGGATTCAATTGATTTTGTACGGGTTCATGTTAAATGTTTCTGGAATTCGTTCATTTCGTGGGCTTTGATCCCCGCAGATAGAGGTTTTGATGGAGAAGACCAAAGGGAGGAATGAAGCAAGTGATGAGTTATAGTTTGCTGTACTTCTAACAGATGTTGCCTTTCCCATTTCCATGAACATCTCCCCACATCTCCCCACAACCCAGTCAGACGGCTTGTGGAATGAATGTTAAAGTACTCCTTGTAACCGAAGTCCCTCAGCACCACTTAAAATATTTGGTAAAGTAGTTTGATCTCTAATTTTAGATTTTGTACCACTATCGCAGTCTGTTCATTGGAGCCCTTTGTGGGAAATGATTAGGAACAAAGGAAGATTATTAACTGTACTTAAACATTAGGGGGTTACATTTTTTCATTGAAAATAGCTTCCATGGTATTTATTTATGGCATTTAAAGTGACAATGTTTCTGGTGAGGTCTCAACTTTTTTCCCATCCAACATGAATTGTATGACTTAACATTGCAATTTGAAATGTGTATTCAAGATTTATAATTGTTTCTAATGTTTGTATTTTACACTCTGACATATTGCTTTATTTTCCCTACATGTTTTTTAGAAAAATGCTACAAAAATGTCCGCTCATTTAATCCCCAAAATAATTCAAATGTCCTTTTGCTGATAAATCAAATCCTGACCCTATATCTGTGATGAAACTATGCTGATACCTTGTTCTAGGTCTACGGTGTCTTGGAAAACCTGTCCTGTAAAGTTTGCAATGCAAGAAATTATTTCGTTTGCTGCTGTCATTCTCTTGCCAATATTGATGTAACACTTGTGGTCTGCTGTTTACGATGGCTGTTGTTCCATATAAAACCAGCCCATTAAGTATGGCAGATTGCCAGAAAGCACCAGTAAATCCACAAGAAGTGGTTTAAGGAGGATTCCTTGGTTATAATAGCCTTAACGAGAACCACACACAATTGTAGATACAAAAAATAAATTGAAATTGAAATCAGCTTTTCATTAGTCATGCACACATTCGGCAGAAGTCACAGGTGTAGAAAAATGTCTCAGCTTAACAGTGCAGTCAGCTGAATAAAGTTATATAACTCTAATAAAAAATAAATGAGAAATTCCAATAACCAATTTGGATGAATGTGTGTGCACATAACGTGTGCTAATGCGTTGGTGCGTGCGTGCGTGTGTGCGTGTGTGTGTGTGTGTGAGTAAAGAGAGAAGTGTGTGTGATTGGGTGTGACATGGTGAGTGTGTATAAATCAGCTGAAGTGTGAATGTACTCATCCTGTTACTAGGGGCCCTGTCTTGGTTCAGCAATTATGCTTGGCTATCAGGCTGTGCTCCTCTTTGGTTGAGGGCTACATTACATTCCTCTTTCCTTTCCATTCCAACTACATGGAAATATCTTACATGGAGAAAAAAATCGCTTTCTCTGATGTGACCATCCTGGAAGTTCAACATATCTCAAATGTCAATTCTGGAACATTCCCATATATCAGTGCTGACTAGTGTGACACTAAACTCACTAATCCACCCAGAAGGTCCAGTGGTTAATTGTGGATGCATTTATCAAGAGGTCAAAGGTTTATTTGTCCTTTGCAACAACAAGTTATGGCAATGAAATACTTGGTTTTCCTACTCCCGATCAGGGTATTACTGATGGGAAAAACCAACAGTGTAGACTTTGATGAAACCCAGCAGGCCTGGAAGAGGATTGATTGCGTATGATGTTTGCTCACTGTTACGCGAAAAAACCCATCTGCCGTCTTAAATGAGGAAAATCATGTGGTTGATACTTTTCATGAATCAACCACCTGAGAGCCTTGCCAGATGTTGCTTTATGTTTCTTATGTTTACAAAACCAGCACAATTCTGGCATATTTTAATGTCATGGGGATTTTGACAAATTACATCAACAATTTTCACATCAGAAAACTGAGCTGAAGACCAACTACTGCAAAAATATTAGAAAGTGGCCCCTGAAAATAAATTCAATTATAAAAATGAACCAACAAAGGAAATTTATAATGAAACTAAGGAAAGAGTATTTATTACCGAACAAAATTATTCTCTGTTGGAAGAAACCAGAAGGGCTTTATTTGCTATTATTTAATTTCCCCCTAAAACTAAGCTACCTGCTGCCAACTGAAGTTTATGTTCACTGGAGATTTTAAAAGCCTTTAACTGGCAACCTCAACCACTCTCACTGCCTGTCCCGCTGTGCTCCAGCACAAAAACGAACACAGCAACCCATAATCAAGTGCTAATCACATACTATCTCAATAAAAGATCAGGATTTGCAGTAATTTAGGGTCCGGTTTTCTCAGATTTCCTGTAAAGCCACGCTTTATACAATCTAATGGAACACATTATCCTCTATACCCTATCAAGTTTGAAATCCCTGAGAATCTACAACAGGACAGAGTCTTACCGAGATCTAATGTAAAGCTTATTATCAGAATCAATCTTCCTCAACAGACTTGTGTTTATGACCCTTTCTGTATGCATGATGGGAAAAGTACGAGTTGGGCAGAGTCTGAAAATCTCAGTAGTCTCCATGGTAACCGTCTCCCCCTCCAAAACACAAACAAACTCCTTGATTTTCTCTCCAGATGAAAACAGTGAGGGAGTAAGAGAGCAGGGGAAATGTTTTCCTAGTTGATATGCGTGTAGGTCTGGAGAGGCTGTGGTGAATTCTGTAGTGTGGGAAAGCTGAAGAATTCAGAAAAACAATACATAGAGCAACTAGCAAGCTAGAATGGGATTTGGTTTGCCCCAGCATTTACAGCCTGTCCACAAGGTTCTGGTGTGTGTAACTGCACTGCTCTGTGTGGTATACAGTACTAACGGTGACTGGGGTTAAGATATCAAAAAGCAATAAGCCACTGACTGAGTAGAATACCTAAAGTTTCCTTAAACTCCAGGTCTCTGAAGGAGTGGTAATAATCAACCCCACTTTGGGTGCTTTATACAAGGTTAAAAAGTACAGTAAGCACACCCAGTGGAAAGTTGTCTCTATTTTATATATCTGAGTGGAATTCCATCAAGAAAAAGCTTACTTTTCTGAGCTATTTTTTAGGGTGATTTGTTAAATTGGATTACCTTTATGAATTAATGTGGTTGGAATTTAACTTATATATGTGTCCAGATACCACAAAAAATAGGGTTGTAATTACTTTTTCACACCACTGTAACTAAGTTAGAATTGAGCTGGCAAACAAGCTTTACTTTTAGTAGTTTTCTTGATGAACTTATCTGAGGGACATTAAACTAAATGTTTATGTTCTAATTGTGGTTGAACCATGCCACCCAACTATCTGTAAGGCTAGTAAAGTGAGCAGTTGGGCCAGTTACTCCTGCTCTTAGACTGCTCCAGGTGATCTGATCTGATCAGGAAGCATAATATAAACGTTTCTGTTTCATCCCCATCGTTTAAGTGAAATATGGATCATTTAAGAAATGTATCCAAGCTTTTCTGTGGTTGCTTTATTAAATAAAGAGATCAGTAAGCCATCAGCTTTGGGAGTCATTTTCAAAGGACTCACTGGAAAGGGCCACTGGGGGGTCTTAGCCCCCACAACCTTGATCATTCTCCCTCCCTCAGATTTGGGACACACTTGTGCAGATGGAGGATGATGACAGAGGGAGGAGGGGTTCATTTTGGAATTTGCATGGCAGTGGTTGGGTTGTGGTTTTGGGAACATTGTAATTTCCTCAAGCAACATCGCGCCACACCCTACAAAGGGAAGCAAACATAAATGTCTCATTCAGTACAAATAGCTCAAGGACATAATAAACGTTCCAGTGAACTGAATACACCTTCTGTTTCTGTCTATTTAATGTCTCTTTGTGTAGAACTGAACTGCATCCACTGCCGATGCAAATCCCTGTCAAGGGGAATTAATACAGAACTGTCAACGATATAGCATCAACCGTAATTCTTTATTCTGCACTTTATACTCCAGTGTTTTTTTGTTTAAAAGTAATTAATAAAATGTATTGGAATACAAAATGATTCGCTGTACTTGTGTTTCATGAAATGATTATTTTACGTTTCATTACAGTTCATTTAAAGGGGAGTTTGGTGATTTATGGGGGAGGTTAGGGGGAGGGGGAGGGAGGTTAATGGCAATGGGAAATGTAGGGAGAAGAGGGACCAAACAGGGAACAAAGAGATGTGATGGGGCTGGGCAGCAAGGCCCAGAACAACAGATCCATATCCAGTGGTTTCCTGACACTAAACTGAGACAGACATCATTAAACCCAATGACTATTCTCATTTGCACATGGCAGCTTATTCACACAAATGATTAAAGGAGTATTTCTTTGTGTGTGTGTGTGTGTGTGTGTGTGTGTGTGCATGCATTCACGTGCGCGTGTATCCATATATAATCTCCTTAGCTCCTCTCTTCATACAGTGGTAGCAACCTACTGTCTGTCGTCTCTTAGAATCGCTGCCACTCTCCACCCACCGATAGAGAGGAGCAGAGGAAAGGCTCCAATTTTGTGTCGGACCAGAAACCAATTGGAACGGCCCAGCAGCCGTCGGGAACACCTCCTCGGCCAATCCACAAGTTGGAGCATCCCTAGGTCAGGTGTGTAGAGATGAGATGGAGGAGGGAAGACACTAAGGGCTTGTCTATATAATGAGAGGGAATAAAATGCTAGATAGACTTATCTTGGTTTGCATAATCATTTCCATGGTGTCTGTGTTTCCCCTGGCTTGTTGGACACAGAAAATGTGTGCGCACTGGATAAAGACAGAGTTGATGATAAGGAGGAGGACAATGTTGATAACGATGGTGGCGATGGCAACCGAGACAACGACAAAAACATTCATGATGGTTGTGATGCCATCACATAGCTCTGGTCAGGCCTCTATAATCCCCACAGATAAGTGAGACCAAAGGGACATGTAATCTCATTACCTTTACTGCCAGCTAGGCGCCTCACCAAGTCATGCTGAAGTTTAAATTGTATTTATGTGTGTGTTTGTGTGTGTGTGTGTGTGCCCGCTCGCGG
The DNA here is from genome assembly GCA_016801105.1 of Esox niger. NCBI lineage: Eukaryota > Metazoa > Chordata > Actinopteri > Esociformes > Esocidae > Esox > Esox niger. Next base: position 48,140 of record JACXGJ010000524.1, on the reverse strand, counting down.
TGTTTTATCTGGCTGGAGTAAAACACTTTGAGAGTGACTTTGGCAGACAGTCACCAAACATCAAACCAATTGTTAACAGAAACAGGAGATAATTGAATCCAACAGAAGGATGTCTGCTGGAGGCTGCCACTCTAGCCAGGATCTGTGTCCTGAGTCGCCCGGCTTCTACGGGGCCTGGTGTGGGCCGTTGTCATAGAGATTAACTTCAGAATCTCTCACTGCACGCCCTCATTTGCCCACTTCGGAACGCAGCTGGCTTAATGTGTCAAGTTTCAACGTTGAAACCTATGGTCTTTGAGTAAAATAGGGTACACATCTCGATGTTGACAGTCCCGTTTCAGTCCCTGGGCAGTTGATGCTGTATTCACAGTTAATGGCTGTGGACTGAAGGGGAAATGACTCATGTCATTGGAGACTACTGACATATGTCCCAAATAGCAGCATAATCCGTATACTGTTTGCCACATTACTATTGGCCTGATCCCTATGGGCGCTGGTCTAAAGTAGTGGACTATGTAGAGAATACAGTGTAATTTGGAGTACAGCCCCTGTGGTCCTGGACTGGTTCAATTTTCGTGACCTATAGTGTCCCTCCATCCCCAAAATCCAAGATTATGTCCAGTTTACTAAAGGTTTCTGACTGACCCATCTGGTAAATGATTTGAATCAATGTTACTTTATAAGCCCAGTTGAAGTTTCTTTTTAGGGATTTGCTGTGGATGATGGTGGAAATATTATTTTATGATGTGAGTCCAAGACTCTTGCCACAATGAAAAGTAAGAAACGGTCCAGAAAAGAAATTATGACAGAAAAAGGATAGGGAATAGTGTATCCCTCTGTAAAAAGAAAAGTCAGGATCATTAGAATGATTTTCCATTACTATATACAGAATCTGAAGGTAACAAAAAGTTGTTGTGTCATGTTAGTGTGGATGTTGCTTAGTGGTTGTGTGGAAGTTGTTTAATGGTTGTGTGGAAGTTGCTTGGTTGTCTCTGTGTCTTTGATAGGTCCTACATTGTCCTGTCCTTATGGAATAGGGATATCTAAGCCTGAACAGACCCCTGTCCCACCTGTTATATTCATCTGATTAGATTTGTTTCCTCTGATTAGTCCTTCACAGGGCCTGCAGCGCAGTGCGTGCGTGTGTTAAGCTTAAGGTTAAGCTCATGGTGCAACATAAGGTCAGGTTTATGGATAGAAACATGATCTATGTTGGTGTGCACGTGTGTGCATGCGTATGTGTGTAAGCGCGCGTGTGTGTGTGTTTAAGTGTCTGCCTGTGATATGTAATACAATAACAAAGCGTAGACTGTAGGCAGTCAGTTTACATAGCTCGTTAGCAGAAACGACTTCTGTTTGGTAACCAAGTAACCATATAGTTCCCTCGGGCATGTCTAGGGACTGAGCCTTCAGGGTCCAGTCAGGTCAGACCAGATGGTTTTAACGGATGAGGCTTGGGCAATGAGTGGTAACAGATCAAGCAAAAAAGTTACATCCCCAGAATGTCCTCAGTATCTGCAGCAATGTTTTGCCTACATTCATGCTACGATTTGTAAGTGCATTTCAAACTATTCTTCGGTGTTCGGAGTTTGACACTTGTATGGATGTCAACTCAAATCTACAGAATTTTCATGTCATACATTTTTTACAAGAACCACCGATTTGAAATTGACATTTTTATATTAGGCAGTGAAAGAAAGAGAAATACGGCTCTGGAAAAAAATAAGAGACCACTGCAACTTTTTCTTTCCTTTCCAAAAAGGTTGTAAATGGAGGTTTTGAATGAGGAATGGAAGAGTTAAAATTAAAAGACCACTGCAAATTGAACGCTTCTGTTCCTCACTCAAAACTTTCCATTTCAACTTTTTTGGTAAGGAAACAAAATTGTGCAGTGGTCTCTTAATTCTTATAAGAGCTGTGTATAAATATGGATTTAAGTCACTACATAACTACATGTGAACCAATTCCAATTATTAAATTATGACATTTGACAAGCATTCACTTTGATCAGACTTATTGACTGTATGAGAATAACAGCATCCTTCTATCTTCCACAATCTGCATCCCATGAACCTCTTTGCCGAATATAATCAGAGTTCCTGATTTTACTTACTGCTTTGATCCCGTGGGCAGTGCTCAGGAAATTGAGTTAAAAACTGAATGCAGAACAACAGTAAACAAGTTAAAGTATGTTTTCATTGTGTAGCTTTCAGAATTCGTTACAATTATGTTCATTTTTCACTCTGAAGGTAAACTTATTTTTGTCCAGCTACCATTCATTCCAACTTATACTGAAAGCAGAAACTGGCCACGGTGGAATAATGGCACAAAGAGTTTTGAGACTCAAGAATACCTTAAGAACATTTTATTGGAATAAGTTACATGGTAAAATCATACACCAGAAAACTTAAAATACAGTATGCTTAAATGGGCCAATAGGAACTTGCTGGTTGGTTCTTTGCTCAGCACACATCCTTTTTAGGTTCTGTCAACAGGGCTTCACTAGCATTTCATTGGAAACAAATTGTGCTCTATTTTGGGATAGCTATACAGATCTCTACTGCCTACCAGTCCACTGCATAGCGATGGAAAGGGGCCTCATCAGGGCATCCATTAAATTCTTTTTTTCCATGTCGCTCTGTTTCACTCAACCAGGAAGCTAGACCGGAATCCTAACATGATGGAAAGAAGCCCACAGGTGCCCAAGCTGCCACGAGGAGTTGATAGAGTACGACGAGGCAAGGCCACCATGTTGGATTACTAACGCTGGCCAATTCCACTATGCTCCGTGGGACCCAGGTTTAATCCATGGGCCTCTGTGACAATTGAATGTCACTCCTAAGCACAACGCCACAGAAGCCACCCCCTATTATTAAGCGACCAGGTTTGGGATAATTCATTGGCCGGCCCAACACCGTCCGGGTCACCTGGAGAAAAAAGCTAGTGACCAATTTGGTCATTGAGTGGCATCAGCCACTGAAGATGACTACTTTAAATGGCAGAGGCCTTAAATGGTGAATTCCATGCAGGGACATGTTGTCTCCTACGTGTGTCCTCTTAAACGTCTCTATGGTCCACTAACTTGGCCCTTACTGACTAAAATGGGGACACTGTTCTAGTCATTATATTGGTTGAATGCATGATGGAATGGCAGGTCGGTATTTCCACAGAGTTGGTGTCTGACCTAAAAATGGGTAATTGGATCATTATAAAATAGTGTATCATAACTGAAGAGAGCAGAAGGGAAATGTGTCATAAGGGGTTGGAATGCAGCATTACCTGTTCTATTGAGTGAAACCGTTCCACATTCACACGAAGTGAGGTGAGGCTGATACCGTACAGTGTAGGCGGTGTTCGTCCATTCGTACTTTGCGTGCGTGCGAGCATGTGCGGCTGAGCGTTTCCACATGCTTGTGATGCCAGTTATCCTGTTGTTAAGGCAGTCGAGCGGACATGCTAAGGCACTGCCCATCTGTATTTGAGGGTGACCCCAGGGAAAACCTAATCTTTTCACACACACATACACAGACAGGCTTATGCACGACCACACCTAGCATGGGCTGAGTGATCAGCCATCCCTCCATTACCTCACTCCGATGGTGCCTCGTGGGTTCAGAAGACAGAACTGATTGCAGTGACGTTGATGAGCAATAACCAAGTCCTCTCTCTCACTCAGTTTCTCCCTGTTAATGCCATCACAGTCAACCAGCTCCAAATTACTATCCCAGACTGCATTTCCCAGCGCCGTGCACATAGGGCAGGGACCACTAGTCTGGGGATTCAGAGGCATCCCAATAACACACAATTCAGAAATGCACTTAACGTACTATATTAAAGTACACTTAAATTACTATATACTGCGCAGTGAACTGAATGTAAATGATTATCTAGTAGGTAGTGTTACAGTCAACTGAGTGTGAATGATTACCTGCTATATATTTTCAGAGCGTAGTGTGTATTCTGCTTGGTCATTCAACACTTCATGTGAGTGTTTCTGGATAGTGTCATACAGTTCCTCCAGTAGTATCTCATCTTCAGCAGCTCCTCCTTCCCGCCCCCAGCCTCCTCCTTCACTCTCCTCATACAAACAAGATGGAAGCAAGGTGTCATGTTAAAGAACCATCTTCAATTCCTGCCTCACTTCCTCTAAGCCCATAGTTTTCCACTTCTTCAACTCTACAATACAGATGCTGTATGTCTCTTCTTCTCCCATGCTCCACACATAGTGTGTCTGTGTGTGTTTGTGTATGTTCATATGTGTGCAGCCTCATAGTTCTTGCTTTTCTTTCCCAGAATTCCATGCTGCTCGCTCTGGCGCTAAACATAGTGGATATTTTCTGTGATCCTCTTCACGAGACTCTGGCCTTTCGACCTGAAAATGGCCAGCCGAGATACATATTATCTTCCGGGCCCAATTCTGTTCTTTTGTAGTGCAGCAGCTCTGCCCATCAACACTGCTCCAGCTGGTGCCCCACTTTCACTGAAGGCAACAGACAGAACGGGGAAAAAGAAAAGAAAGAGTAGAGCCAAGACATCCCAGAGTGGATAAGCAAAGTAGAAGAGCCAAACAGTAATAAATCAGAAGGCATTACCACACAGCCGGCACCATTCACCCTATTCTTACATCTGAACCACCGGCTTGGTGGTTGGTCCAAAAGAGCCACATCCAAGATGCATTACTCAAAACACAGACACCCACGTCTGAAAGGAATAGCAGCAAAGTATTACAGTCATAGATGTCTTAAAGCATGCAGTCATATAAAAAGCAAGCATTGTACAGAGCATAATAATACAAATAATTGAATAAGCTTCTATAATGATAACCTTTCTGTAATCTTGATAAATTTCAAGTTAAATATTTGTGGAACAAAGTATTTTAGCAAACTAAGTCACTCTACATAATTGCTTCTGCTAAATGACAAAAATGTGAAAAGTAAAAATGAAAATCCAAATGAACATATTTTAAACAATAACGCCCTCTTGTGCTTGGATCATGTAAAGTCAAGTAGGATTGATCTTGAGCCTCTTGTATTTTTTTACCACTATAGGTAAAAGGTGAGCATTTGGGCAAGCTGATTCCAGACTGTATACAGGGGACACCAGACACTCACTGGGATGTGTTGATCAGGCACCAAATGAATAGCAACACTCAAAAAGCAACTACCTGGGCCTGGTCTAACAAATCATTTCTTTAAGAAGAAAAAAGGTATTGCATGGCCTCATGAACAGAACCATGATGCCATGTAATGCTAGATACTAACACATTTGTTTAAAGGAAGATAAACACTTTTTTCATGAGTATTGTAAAATTTTAATAAACAGTGCTTTTCCTATATTTTATTACAAAAGAACACAGGTAGTAAAAATGAAATTTAAAGAAATAAGTTAGACTGTAGCAAAAAGCACTTGAGATTCTGTTCCATTCTAGATAATTAGTGTGAAATGAACCCCCATAGGAAAATAGCACAGAAAGTATGCATTCATAGATTTTAATTCATATATATATATATATATATATATATATATATATATATAAATATATATATAGAAATGTTCTTTAGCTAAATAAACCTTTACATTTTTCTATTCCCTCAATGAAAGTGGGTAGGGTTTATAGTTTCTTGGCGATTGTGGCATGCCCTCAATTTCATCCTTAATTCTCTTTTACAGTATTAAAAATCAATGCCCCAAGACAATCTTCTGGTAAGTTCTTTTTTATGTGAAGAAGATATAAATAAAAAAAGTGTGAAAATAAGGATAACAAACTATTCCTCAAATGGCTGAATTTCAGAGTGACCAGTATTTTACTACAAAAAGCACACTTGCCGAAAAGACTCAGACTCACATGCACCCGCACAAACAGTATTCAGGTACGGGTAATTGGAAAAGGTTTTTTCTACACCCCACTGTGTCCGGCGCTCCTTAAAGAGACAAATCTTAAGCCTGCTCAATTGTTGCCATGACAACAGAGCCTGCTTTGTTGCTTAGCAGAGGAGACAATTATAGAAATATGATCAGAGAAAGTTAGAGAGAAACAGGTGGCGGGAGGGGGGACAGAAAAAGACAGATAGACCATAATAAGGTCCTTTAACAGCCCACACAATAGGAGTCTTTTCCATATAAAATGGCTGACCCAGTGCAGACTTTCCTGTTCAAGTCAGTATCATTTAACAGTCATATCTTCTGCTGATGTAATGGTATAATAGCTAACAGGGGCTTAACTACCCATACAGAGATAGGACACAGAGGGGTATTCTGGGTACACAGAGGGGCATTCTGGCTACACAGAGGGGTATTCTGGGTACACAGAGGGGCATTCTGGCTACACAGAGGGGTATTCTGGGTACACAGAGGGGCATTCTGGGTACACGGAGGGGCATTCTGGGTACACGGAGGGGCATTCTGGGTACACGGAGGGGCATTCTGGGTGCACGGAGGGGCATTCTGGGTACACGGATGGGCATTCTGGGTACACAGAGGGGCATTCTGGGTACACAGAGGGGCATTCTGGGTACACAGAGGGGCATTCTGGGTACACAGAAGGGCATTCTGGGTACACAGAAGGGCACTCTGGGTTAAAGGAAGGGAACCACGTTGTTGTTCTATTGCACATGTACGTATCTGTATCCTCTTCTCTGCATTTACATACTTCTTAAGTCACAGTTGAAAACAGAGAGCAAAAGCAATGTCATAAATATCCATATACTACGTCAACTGAGAAAAGACAGCTCCAAAGCAACCTGCTGCAAAATAACAACAATAACAATAATAACAACAACAGACAACAAAACACTGACATAATCAATAACATTAACAAAAACAATTATATATATAATCAGCAAAAGCAACAGTAATTAATTGAATATAAAAGATGAACCATTGTAAAACTGATTGTCATTCATTCAAAGGTAAAAAGCTTTAAAAACATCCAAGGCATTGACCGTGAGCAACACCAAATGACACAGAAAAAGTTCTGTTACAAAAGTGACCAGGTAGGAATTCAAAAACCAAAACCCAAAAGAAAACCTGTCGCGTCAGGCGAAAGAAGAACAAACGAAAACGCTTCGGTGAACTGAGGGCCGAAACGTTTGGCAGCCTTAAGTGAACAAGTTTAAATAAAACGGAAAGAATATAAAACACGCACATATAACAACCGATCCTTCACACCAAGGCAGTGTCCTCACCTGGATGTCCAGTCCACTTTCATACTGCATTGTCCCCACTCGCTCATTTGATCTATTTATATTGACAATCAGCAGAGAGCAGTGAAAGCGCAGAGTGTTGGCCAAGCTGAGTTGCATTGTGGTTCATGTAGTCTTGAGCTGACAGACATGAGGAGTCAGCGTGGTGTCGTGTGTTCGGCCAAAAGTGCTATCTGGAAGAGGATCTGGAAGAGGAACAAGCCAGGCGCAGATGACAAACTGGAGACCGATAACTATTGGCGTTGGAGATGGCATGGCTTTAAAACCCTACTGCATAGCCCTGTGCGAATGTGTCTGAGAAAGAGGTAACACTTATCTGAACGCTTCACAAGCAAGTTAAAGGGAACCGGGAGTCCGTATTGGAGAACCTGTCCCTGATAGTGTTGAGACAGTCCTCTGTCATTTACAAATAATGTTTGTTTCCAGAGAGAAATGCAGCTGAAGCAGGCCTGACAAAATGGCCTAAATATTCCTTGACCGCCAGGAGCCGTGGTTGAACACTACAGGGCGTGAGGGTTCTAAAGGCCTCAGACGTCGTTCCTCTGCCCTGCCAGGAGAGGGAGCCATGCCTGACTATCTGTCTTAGACCCAGCTGGGAGGCCGGTACGGGCTGTAAGAGTATTAAGTTCTGGGCTCCCCCTTAGTGCCAGTCCTCGTCTTCCACTTCGTCATCATCTTCATCGGAAGAGTCATCGTTCGTGCTGTCGCCGCCTCCGCCCTCCCTCCCCCCGTTCTGCCGAGCGGCCAATAGTGCTGCAGCCTCGGCCGCCGCCAAGGCCGCCGCCCGCTCCTCCGCCTCCTCCTTCTGCCTCAGCGCCGCCGCCTTCTTCTCCTGCTCGGCGTGACTCTTCATATGGGCACTGCGGCTTTTCACCTTGTAGAAGATCCTGAGACAGAATGGGTCAGAGGTTGAGATTAGAGGTCAGAGTGAAGGCAGGCTTGGTCGTTTGATTTATGCTGTGTGAACCATGAATCTAAAGAAGGAAAACTGTTGTCCAAATTCCTGAAACATTCATTCTTTAAAATTAAGTGCCAGCTTTCCAACTTCATATTGAACGTTCATATGACAGACAAGTGCTTGAGCAGTGAGGAATCTGATGAGGAGCAGGACTGGAGATTTCAGGGACCTGACAAAACAAGGTCGATACTCAGGGAGAAATGTAATGCCATGTTCACAATATTAGAAGTATTGTGATTTTATGATGTAATTTTACTGCAATTTCATTTTCACCACTTCTGAGGCACTAGAAAGACGCAGTGAGAAAGGTTTTGTTTAGTCATAAAAGTATAAGTTCACAAAACAAAGTGGCTCCTTACTAAACAAAGAAAAACTCATAATCAGAATAACACGATATACTGTCAGAAATATTATCCTTCTATTACACAGTATAAATTTTCCTTTGTCAGTAATTTAAAACATGATGATTTAGTACCACCCGCTGCTGGACAGAGATGTAGACTGAGAACACGTGCTGTATCGTTGGTATTTCTGTTGCTAGGAGACAGTTAAGCATGCACTTTTCAGTCAGAGACTGAGCATTGCCTTACTTCCTACACAAAACCACCACCATGAGCACTTGTCACTATTACCCACACACACACGCACGCACACACACACACATACACACACACAAATTAACTAGCACTCATATTCACAAATAAGCATGCACTCGCACACACAACCAACTGCAAGTCAAATGGCTGACAGACAAATGTTTGACATTTAGCAATTCTCCACAACAGCCAGAACTCCACAGATGTGGTACAGAGAGCAATGGAATTACACCAAAACAGAATGCCTTGGCAACGCCACTCATGTGTCCCTGTGGCCTGTTGTCCAGTGCTTATATGTCTATTACACACTAGGGGCAGAATCAGAGTAAACCACTTTCATGGAAATCAATCTCTTCTCCATAGTTCTGTCATTTTTTACCAATATTGATATCAGAAGAAGTTAATGTGAAATTATGTTCTGCTTTCCATTGAATTCTGACCGCCATTTTGTTCAGATGACTTTGACAGTTGATAAAAGCCCTGCTGCTTAAGAATCACTGGAAGAACTGGCTCTGACACTGACCTGCCACACTTCTTGCAGGGGAACTCTCCCTCCGGGCCAGCGGGGCCCTTGGTCCCTGATATGGCCCCTGTCTTGGGGGCTGACCGTGGTTTTATGGGGGCAGTTGGAGGGGGGTGACTGACCCGGGACAGCGTCTGCTCTCTCCTGAAGTCATCTTGGCTCTTCTGCACAGGGAATGCTCCAGCCTGCACAAACAATTGAAATGCTTCATTTGCAAAAAAAAATAAAACAATCATAAATATGGACACAGAGGTGAATACAGAAACAACTACTGCTCTACTACACCAAGCTGCCCATGACACTTGGGTCACTCTCAGACCAGTGTTTGTCCAGCTGCTTTGTGCACTAACACCTCTCGTCAACACAAACACCAATTAGACTAACCCGAACATCCCTCTGGAAAGTAAATAACACATCATCTTTTGGGTTTCCTTTTAAACAAAACTACACATCAAAACAGAAAAATCACCTATGGTCATCTTTAAAAAGAATAACTTTCCACCAGGTCACCAAACACAAGAAAATTGAGGGCAATTGTATTATGCAACATGGTTGGAAGGGATGCCAGCCAAGTCAGCTGTTCCGGGTTCAGCCAGCAGAGGGCAGCAGACCGAAGAACACTGCAGCTTGGCATCCTTATTCACTAACATACTGTGAACTCAGCAGGGCAAAATCAAAAGTTCAAATCATGTTTAGTGCAAGAGGCCACCAGTGTTGATTGAGAAATATTAAAAATATGATATTCATATATCTCTCTATTACTCACACACACACACACACACACACACACACACACACACACAGTCTCTCACATCTGAGCTCTGTAACGTCATCCTGCTTGGACTGGAGCCTCGCTGTGTCCTGTGAGCTGACCCCTCCCACTTCCTGTTGTCTTCCTCTTCCTTCCGAGATTCTAATCTCTGAGAGCTCTGTTGGTAGAGAGACAGAAACAGACAGCTAATGTGATGTGTCATCGTACAAGAATGGTTTATGCAGTGTTGTACTGGTGGATAGTGAGAGATGCAGAAATGCATTGCTTTTACTTTGAGTGTTTGCTCAGTTTACTCCAAACAGGTCATAATGTACTGTCTGGAAGTGTTTTGAGTGTATGGTTTAGTCCTTCTGTTGGGAACATTCAATCCTTAAAGGAAAATCCACTTCCTAGGTTTAAATGGGTGGCTAGAAGTCACCTGGTTCTAAATAGTGTGATCAATTTCCTTGCTTATGCAGACACTAAAACTGACCTAAGGGCTGTGTTAAAAAGTAAGGTCATTCAGTTTTTAAAGTGATAAATGGGCGATCTCTTTGGTTTGTTTCGGTACATCAAATTAAAAATATCCAGGCGAATCAGTTTGGTCACAAATGTTCTCTATATTACCTGTTATTTCTATATTAATACTCAAAATTCTTACATAGAGAAGGATTTTGCCTCCATAATGTGCTAAGCTGACATTAAGTTAGTAGAAATTAGCCAGTCAAACCGTAGCTGAGGGGTTAATGTTTGCAACACGTAGTGGCCTAGGCCATGGTGGTTTATGACGCGGTGTCACAATGTCACTCATCAAATTAGTTCTTAAAATGTCTGTGGAAAAGGCGGGTTTGGTACAAGAATAGTCTACATTTTCACATGTAACTCAAATTAGACTAAATCATCTGCCTACTGAAGTATCAGTTAAGTGGCGTTACCTTTCTGCTTTTGGTAAGCGCTAACTATGGACTCTTCTAACGGGGGGGTGAGGGAACCCATGCCAGGTCATGTTTATATGTGTTAATATAGTGTTTGTGTAGGAAATCAACCAGCTCACTTTGTGGTCCAACTCCTCCTCAGTGCCTTTGCTGTCAGGCGGTTCCGCCTCCCCGTAGAGCAGCGCTCCGTTCCGACCGATCTTGACCTGCTTCTTATAGCTGTAGTAGAACTCAACACACTGAGCCACTGTCTTGGTGCTCACCTGTCAGACCAGACGCGCAGAAACACACTCCATGTCACTGCTGTTACATTGTATACGTTGTTTTCCAACGACTGCTTGCTAGTGCCTCCAAAATCTATCGGAGTGGTCCCCAAAACGTGCCGTTTGAATGTGCGTTTAAATGTATCTGTATAAAGGCAGATATCCTATACAGTTCATGCTCATGTATGCTTCCAAAACAACGCTCCGTTGACTCAGGTGAACGCGGAGTAGCCCACGACAGTGTTATTATGACCCCTGCATAGGACTGGCACGTACCAGTTTCTGGACCTTGAAAAAGTCTTTCTTGTAGGCCGCAATCCCTTTGTTGAAGTCACGTCTCTCTACTGAGGTCCATCTGTCTGACCCTGAGAGAGGAAGAGAGAGTGAGTGAGGAAACAGACATAGAAAAAAAGGGAAACCGATAGAAATAGATAGCAGACAAAAGAGGCGTGGTTCTAGATGGATAGACAGCGACCAGTGACTGTCTGCCACGCACGCACGCACGCACACGAGTGATTGGAATAACACTGGTTCTCTGTCCACTGCTTGGGATTAACCCCCCTTCCTCAACACCCCGCCTGCAACACTGTCAAAACCTGTGGTTTCCTCTGCGTAGCCGACCCGCCCACTCCGTTCCCCCGCTAGCTACCACGTCCTCCTCCCTCCAGTAGCCTTTGTTCAAGGCTCCAGAGCTCGCTCCCGTCAGCAGAGAAGAAAGGGACCCACGCAAGAATGCAGACGGCACAGGCTCCTCTGCAGGGAGGCACTCTGACATTCTGTATGGCAAGGCTTGTATGAAGGGAGCCAGCCCAGTGGGACCAAGACAGGCCAGTGGGACCAAGCCAGGCCAGTGGGACCAAGCCAGGCCAGTGGGACCAAGACAGGCCAGTGGGACCAAGACAGGCCAGTGGGACCAAGCCAGGCCAGTGGGACCAAGCCAGGCCAGTGGGACCAAGCCAGCCCAGTGGGACCAAGCCAGCCCAGTGGGACCAAGCCAGCCCAGTGGGAGCGGGGAAAGCCGGGCCTCAGACAGGGGAACACCGGGAGAGATGACCCCCAATGATGTGGTAGTTAACTGTTACTATAGGGGATTTCCAAGCCGAGGACCTACCTGAGTAATGGTAGTCTCCGAGACAGTGGTTCTTCGAGAAGACGGGGACCTTCAGCAACAGGAGGGCCAGCGCTGCCTGAAAGCAGAGAAACGCCACGTCAACCCGGTCGTTCACAGACAAACCCTCAAGAGCTACAGAATAATGATGTCTTCTGTGACTCGTATCCAGTTCACCAACTCTCCCCCACATTGACAACCCCTCCCCAAGCCTCCAGCTGGATGGGGTCAGCCACGTTGTTTTACCGAGACGTTCAGACCTCTCTCTTTACGACTCGTCGACCTCTGATATTTGACAAAACTATGCTCCTGCTGACTCATGTTTCTCAACAGATGAAAAAAAAACTAGCTGAGCCAGTTGAACAAACATCCCCAAATATGAAATAAGCCCACATGGCTTTCGGAATGACGACGTGGCACGAGCAGGAACAGTCCATATGTTATTCAGTGCCAAATCAATCCGGCTGTTTGACGGATGATGTCATCGTTTTCACTCTCTTCTACCATGACAACTGATGTGATGAATGAGAGCCCTGTCTCCCAAGAGCCAATGTCTACACATTAAATCACTACTGACTGCCTGTCTGTCCTGATTGGTTAAAATGACGCATACCGTGTAGCTCCGCGAGCTACTCCCTCCCCCTTCATAAAAATGATGGCATTACATTGACGGCCTGTTGTGTCATGCTTAGGTTTTCAACAGATGCCATTGCAACAGGACATTTTTGAAGTTTGTAGGACTGGTCTGTCATGTGGAAACAGCAGTCGTGTCACAGGGTGTGGCTCTGGGCAGCAGCCTGAAGACTCAATAACCCATCCTGCACAGACTGATATTACCACATGAACCGCTGCAAAATCGAAAAAGCCTTTGGGCCCCCAGCACCTGGTTTGAGAAGCATTTCTTCAAATCAAGGTCTACAGTTGTTTTCCAGTACACAACCAGCTTGCTGAACAGTCAGCGGATTTGTAATTATTAAGAGGTTTATTTGTTGTCATTGACAGGGAGAAAGAGAAACTGCACACGCAGGCAAACTGAACACAAATTGAGATCTTCGGTCTCCTTGGCAACTACATGGCCATAGGCTGAAAGCTAAAGCAACAACTACTAGACCCTCTCTCTTTCTCCCGCTCTATCTGCCTTTCCATCTCCTTCTGTGTCGCTCTCTTCTTTCTCTCAACGCGGCTGCGCTTCTGTCCAAAGCCCCATTGGTGACCTTCACTCCACAGTGTGTGTGTGTGTGTGTGTCTCTGTGTCTCAGCGCATGTCCATTGGGTAGATGGGCTTATCTTTTAACAAAACTACAGCTCGGTTCAAGGGGAACACGGCTCCTTGCTGTAACAGGGAACTCAATCCACCCTGAGCCGTCTCCCGCTGACTACACGTTCGCCACGCTGGAAGAAAAGCTGCTGAGGCCACGGAGTGACATCACTGTGAAGTCACCCCACTCCCAGATCCCTCCGCCGGTGGGAAGTGAGGGCCGTGCTACAGTGTGGAGTTCGTGGGGTTTGATTCCTGCGGGGGCCGCCTGCGCTTTTATGCACAGACGACTTCCGATGAAAATGTCAGATAACTGGTATATTACTGTGTATTATGAAGAAATTGTGCACGCATCAAAATTGGTCGAGTTCGCTGATACAACTTAACCACATCCACCAAGGCAATGGCCCTGCTCAGTAGTAAAGAAAACGATAAAAGCAGAAAATAAAACATACCCATGGACACGTGCCATCTAAACAGACAGGTCCAAAAACAACCACCTTTTGCCTTTCCAAACCACGCTGCTACGGTGTGGCAGAATGAACACAGCCCGGCTCATATCTCAATTGTCCCTCTCAAGCGAGCACAAACCATCACGGACTGCTCACCATGACGTCACCCTTGCACTCATAGAGGCAATGAAGCGCTAGCTCCTGATTGGTCCCTCCTCCATGCAGGGCACTGGAGCAGGCAAGGTGCATGAGGTCATCCACTGGAGAAAGACAGAGAGGGAGGGGGATGGAGGGTGGAGGGTGAGGAAAGAGAAATGCAGATATCCTGACCAGCACACTGCCATAACGGGGTTCTTCAGATCACTGCTTGACTCGCTGAGCATCATTTCTATGTGGTTGTAACCTGGTTGTGGACTGCATTAAGTGGACTGTTACAGCTGCTATCTTGATATCTCACCTCTCTCCTGAAGTCCAGGTTTAGCCTCCAGTTGGCTGAGAGGAGCCCAGACCAGATTGGCCTTGTGATAGTCATTTAAGGCCAGCGAGCGCTGTCTCAGCTCGGGAACCTCTGCCTGGTACCGGACACCGATGTTTATACGCCTGAGAGCATGGAACAGGCAGTGGTTGGTTGAAGAAATGACTTTAAAATGGTACCATCTAGGTCCTGCTGTGGGAAAATCTCATATTACAGTAACATGGTTACACTTTTGTTATTGCTGAAGCCCTAGCAAATATTTTGTCATCAACAGTTTTCATCATTTATTTCATGCAAGCGGGTGAGAACAGGATATGTTGCTACAATTCTGTGAATGTCACAGTGGAATCTTCATTTTGAAAGAATGATGGAACTCCCTTATGTGCAAATACTGGATAAATGTCCATCAGAAATGTTTTTAATCTGCCTGCAAAACAGCATACTTGGAAATATTATGTGATTCCACAAAGAACATGTTCCTTAGAAAGAACCATTGTCTTTTGTAACACCATATCTAAATGTTGCAAAAAAAGCCCAAGCTTATCATGCTCAAAAGAGTTATGTCTACCCCCAAAGTTACAAAACGTGATGCTATAAGTCTATCAGGTTACCCTGGAACACTCCAAATATAGCTAATGGCTGCTTTCGAAACGGTTTGGAATGCAGCCAGCCTTCTGCCTGCTCCAAGTCTGTGCACAAACTGCAAAAGGCTGCAGCCTCGCTCCTCCCAGACTGGGGTTACTGTGGTGCGTTCACCACCACAACACACTGAACAGCGTTACGACAGAAACACTTCAGGTCTATTTAGAACAAACATGCCTCTGTCACACAGAGAATAAAGAATCATGCCAACTACATTCACTAGATTTCCTCTGCAACATTTGCATACCGCTTTAACTATTCCTGGTCTAAGCTGATGGCCGAGGACAACACATGCTTGTCCAATAAGGAACAGGCACATCGTTTTCCCGTTCTAAATAGTTTGCTACATTGTGCACTAATGAACGCACCCTGGTGTAAGCTAAACTGGCTGAAGAAGGAGGTGCTGTTTAAGGAGGAGTCGTTGGAGGAAGCCAAAGGGGAACTGGCTGCTGGGGACTCAGTTGAAAGACCTGATTTACTACTGAACGTTGCTCTCGCCTGGTTCGCCCGGCCCGCCACCAGCTGCTAACAATCAAGACGAAGAAGGAAAGATGACCCTAAATACACCCTGATTCTCTTCAACACACACACACCCTGTCTTAATCGTTTAAAACAGAGCAGTGATACAAGATAACTGGGTCAGGCCCAAGGCTCACATTCAATCCTTTCATAAACAAACCTCCTCAGCTGCGACTCGTTTCAATAGCCTCAACACCCAGCAGTTAAGCACGACACTGTGTCCTCTTTAGCCAGCCCAATGACTTTGTTGGAATATCTGCTCTGAGTCTAACACAGAGGGTTCTTTAGCCTCCCAGGCCGTGAACGTTCAACTTCAGATTCCGTTAACTTAGCTTGCAGGGAAGAGCGAGTGTTGTGTTCTGTACTCACGGTTCTATGCTGACCGGAGTGACCTCACCAATCGCTGAGAGGACTGGAGGAGTTATGTCAACGCTGTCTGAATAACACAAAAAGAAACTTCCGTTACTTTTTCTACTCCAGTATAATGTTCTTTTCAATCCCATCTTTCTCTGTAATTCATAATTAAGGTTTTGCTTCATTGAAACAACTCCCAGTGGACTTCAGTTGATTTCGAGATGTGTCTTCTGAAGCACATAAAATGTCATTTTGTTTATTATCAAGCTGCTTGATGACCCATCAAACATTTCCCCCATAAATTGTATTTAAATATGCTCAATAAAGCAGTAAAGTAAACTTTTTTTTCGGAATATCTTAAAACAAGGCAAAACAGAAGAGTAAAACAATGACAGCCTTTGGTCTGAGAGACGGGAGCATTAACATGAATGAGAGACATAAACGCGAATAATTTTGGCAACTTGGTATTTTTATATTGGTGAGGAATTAGGAAAAAAGGTTCAATTACTACACAGAAGGTTATGGTTAGTGTATAAACTCCGCTATCCAGCCCAGGCATGGCTGATGGTAGAGGTACTTACTAGACCTCAGCAGGCTGCGTGTGGCTGATTTGGGTGTGATGGGTGGAGGCAGACCCTGGCTGCAAGCAGCTGCCGCAGAGGAGAGGAAGGTGGAGAAGTAGAGCCCGGTACCCTCCCTGACGGGACTGAGGATGGGAGGGGGGGTGTAGGGGGGTATGGTCAGGGGATTGTCGATCAGCCGGACCGGGGAACGGAGGTGGCTCTGGTAGGGCGTGATGCTGGAGTACACCGGGGGGGCGATGAAGGTGCCGGGTTTGGGAGGGGGGATGAAGAGGGGCTCAGGTCGGGGACGCCGTTTGGACTTTTTGCCGTCTTCATCTTTCTCTCCCTCGGTTCCCCCGTTCTAAAAAAGAGGAGGTCGAACTTCAGGCAAACACACATGACCAGAAACAACCATGTTGTGAATGTCTAACGCTTTGTCTCCCTGGTTTCAAACCTAAATAGAAATATGTTCATAATTGTTTATCTGGTCAGGGAGTTCACACCATATTTCTGAAGGAAATAAATATCCTGTTTTGAAACACTGACCTAGCCTCGATTATAAACATTTCAGTTTATTATTACATTTTCTTTTGCTCATTATGGGAGAAAATAACCCAGACTTCAGCTAAATCTTGTTACCAGTTTTCCAACAAATAAAAGTGCACTCTTGTGTGCATGTCATAAAGGCACACAGTTATAGATCTTAGTTATAATACAATAATTTTTGGGGCCTAATTGTGGCTATTTTGTGTTTTACAAACTATTTTTATTATGTTACCATCCCTAATTATGAAATTATGTTACTTTGAAAAATGTACAGAACCTCTCATTCAACAGTCTATATATTACAGTACAGATTCCCTCATACCGAAGTCTATATAGTACCGTTGGTATGGTTCAGAACAGATCCTCTCATACATCAGTCTGTATAGTACAGTCTATATATTACAGTACAGATCCCCATTTTAAAAGTCTGTAGAGAACAGTCTATATAGTATAGTACAGATCCCCTAATTTAGCGGTTTGTATAGTACAATCTATTTGGTACAGTACAGATCCCCTCATACAGAAGTCTATATAGTACAGTCTGTATAATACAGTACAGATCCCCTCATATAGCAGTCTGTTTAGTACATAAGATATTCCCTCAAACACTGAGCAGTCTTTATAGTACAGTACAGATCCCCTCATACAGCAGTCTGTATACTACACTCTATATATTACAGTAAAGATCCCCTCATTAAGCAGTCTGTATAGTACCGTCTGTATAGTAAAGTACAGATCCCCTAATGCAGCAGCATGTATAGAACAGTAACATTGTAGACTGACTATACCTTGATCTATAGTGGGGATAACACCTTCTTAATCTGCTCAACCTGATCTGGGCAGGAGAGGGAGGGGCAGTGTAGAAATGAGGACAGGGGGAGGGGGAGAGAGGACTATGGGTAATAAAGGAAAGAGGGGTGCTGGATAATGGGTAGTGGGAGAGTATGGCAGCAGGTCATGAAGGATTATTAGAGATTATAGGAGATGGGAGTGGTCGTAAAGACTGGGCGATATGGTCAAAATATCACATCAATATATTTTTGACTGTGTTTTTGAATAACACTTTGTACATTGCATCAGGGTTAGAACCAGAAACCTTTTGCATGCATGACTCAGATCATTTTATTTGAGATATTTAACCAAGCATATATCTTTTTTCTTTTTACCCCCCCCCCCATTGGTGATTTAGGCCCTGCCTCATTGAAGCAATTCCCAGTAGACTTGGGACACATCATGCTGTGATGTCTCCTCCGAAGCACATCAATGCCGTTATGGATCTTATTACACTGCTCACTCAACCAGAAAGTCTAGATTGATTGAGCTCACAGGAACAGCTACGAGGATTTGCTCAGGCACAGTGAGGCATGGCAGCCATATTTGATTATTAACCCCTCAAACTCAGTAACCACCCTCCGCCGGACCCCTGGACTAATCCACAAGCAGGATTTGAACCTTGAAAGAGCTAACCGCAAGCAGTGACTTCACCATACCACCAGAATAAGACCCTCTATAATCACAGCATATTTCATATTTCACCGTCCCAAGAGGAGGCAGTAGTTAAGTGTGAGGTAAACTTGATATTATTTGGGCCCACCTGTCCTGTGCTTTCCGACAGCGAGTTCCTCAGCGATCGTCGGCGGGTGACAATGACTGAGGGTTTGCGGTCCATACTGCTCACGTCCTGTACGTTGGAGGGTCTCTGTGGCCAGCCGGTGCCCAGGGTAGAGAGGTCCCGGTCTGGGGAGGACGACGATGAGGAAGGGTCTGGTCTTCGTACGGGGACGGACACGGGGATAACCAGGGGCATCATGCTCTCATCACGGGGCCGCTTGGTGCCCGAACCCCCTGAATCCCTGTCCATGGGCCCTTGTCCTGGAGGTTGATTTGGGGGGCTCCAAGGCCTGTGAGGCTGCTCCTGTAGAAGAGAAAACAAAGGATCATCACATCAGATTGGAGGTGGCCTGAAGAGACTTCCTTTATAGATCAAATGACCAAGCGTAATACAGTGTAATGCTGTGTAGTGAAGTAAAGGCTGGAGAACCGGCTTAAGAAAACTAATTGTGCTCAGAAGGATGTCAAAGTACACTCTCGGGAAGTGACGTTGTTTTGAATCTACAATAGAGTGGTTCATCAGCTGAAGTCCAGAGGAGTGAGTCATGTGTGACTGAGTGATTTTGGCACCAGCCTATAGGAGCGTGCCCTGGTGTTGGAGCTCTAGTTCCCATTCATTCGCGTTAGAAAAGTTCAGCCTCCCAACCCGAGAAAAAGAGGCATACATTCTGCTGAATACTGCACCCAAACCTGCACACCTAGCACTCCATTTCTATACTCTAAATTCTTCATATTTTAATCGAGTGCATGAAGCTGGTTATTTAGTATTTGATTCTTCTCCTCTGGGATTGACTTGGACCTGGGTGTCATTCATAACTAGGTGGACGGTTAACTATCCATTGGAACAGGAAACCAGGAGCCTCCAGAACGTGTGGGGGAAGATATAAATAGCCTTTGTCAGTATGGTGAGGCATGAGGCCCCCCGTGAGGGACTACATATTTACAACTGCACAGTCATCCAGGGGGAAAACCAAGAGCACATACTATTACATCAGAACCATCACTCACCATGTAGTCGAAAAGAGGTAGAGCAACGGGTTGGAGGATAAGAAGGACTTTTTCCCCCCTCGTACAAAATAGAAATGATCATTCACAGCTGTGTTAATATTGGCAGGATGGTTGCTCATTCCGCTTAGCATCGTGCTAATCATTCATTTGCATCATCATTTCTGGGTCACTCGGGCCTGCCCTCTTTGTTTTCCGACCACGACGCGGTACTAGATAAAGGAACCACAAACCCTCTGCAATTATTCCTGGGTAAAAGACAACTAAATGTTTTAACACTCCACAGAAATATGAATGCGTCTCCACAAGCCCAAACAGATTGAAGCACTGTGTTTCGGCGGATCTGTGAGTGAGTACATATGTATGCAGGAAAACGTGGCTAGGAAGGAATTTAGGGTGGGTGGCCTGAGAGGGGGCGTCCAGCGTTTAATGTACTGCCGCAGCATGGGTTTGAATCCAACCCACCACTCCTTCAGCAAAGACTGACTTTCCCTACTGTCTTTATCTAATAAAGCATCTAAAAGCCCAAACACCTAAGAAACAAAATAAATGTACGTTGGTGGGTTGGACATGCCTCTTACATCCTGTACCTAGTATTTAATGATTACCACAAGCACCAACAATAACAATTACCTTCACAATGTGTGGCGGTAGTGACTCCATCTCTGAGGCTTTCTGGGCCAGCGTCTCCAAGTTGACCTCCTGGGAAACCCTACGTTTCCTGCGTGTGCTCTGGATGACCCCTGTAGGCGCTGCCTGGGCAACGTGGATCTCCTCCACCTTCGGGGCTCCGCCCGGCCCCTCGGAGGCCCCGTTCTGGGCCACGTCCGGTGGGATGAGGAACGGGTTGTCGCCCGGTGGTGTTCCGCCCTCCTTGGAGAGCCTCCTGGACCTTCGTGGCTGAAGCTGGGGAAGCTGGAGCTGAGCGTCCGTGGCAGGAGGATGGGGTTCCGAGTGGGGGGGAGCGTGCGGAGACACAGGCGACGTTTCCAGGAGGTCTGACCGGGTGGGCGGAGGAGTGGTCTCCTGGGAGTGCACTAACACCGGTGGCTGTGAGTGAGGGTGTGGGTGCGTGGGTGGGTTTTGATTGCTGGGGTAATATTCGAGAACATGTTGTGGCTGTTGTATCTGTTGCTGTATTTGTTGCTGTATTTGGTGCTGTTGTTGTATTTGTTGTTGCTGCTGTAACTGTTGTTTCTGCTGTATTTGTCGTTGCTTCTGTTGCTGCTGCAGTTGCTGTTGATGCTGAAGCATTTTCTGCTGCTGCATTTGATGGTGATGCTGTTGTTGTATTTGTTGCTGCTGCTGTAATATTTGTTGCTGTTGCTGCTGACGCTGTTGTTGCTCCTGCTGTTGGAGCTGCTGTTGGAGCTGTGAATGCTGTTGGGGCTTGGCTTGCTGGGAGTTGTAGTTCAGATTGGGTAAAGTCCTATTGCCTCCCTGAAACACCTGGTAGTAACCAGCTAGGTGCGGCTTCGGCTGGCCGAAGGCTAGCTGAAAGGGCTGAAGCACGGAACTTCCCCCGGGGTTGGATGTGCTGTGAGGGGGGGCATTGAGAGCGCCGGGTTTAAGAGTCTGTGGGAACGTCTGGGAGTGGGACTGCTGTTGCTGTTGAGACGCCTGTTGCTGTTGCTCCCACTCCAGACCGCGGGGTTTGGACACGTCCCTGATGTCCCGGTAGGCCTCTACTCTGGCAGGGAGAGGGTTAGCCTGTGGCTGCTGGGCCGGCTGCTTCTCCACAGCCCTACTGGGGGGCTGGGACTGCAGGGGTTGGGGCCCATCCCGAATCGGCTGCTTCACGAAAGCAGGCGTTGCCTGGGACCGTGAGTCGCTGACGCCCCCTAGGTATGGAGCAAAGTTCTGTCCCCAGTTAGCCACACTGACGCCCTGGGTCCAGTTCCCGGTCCCAGTCCTCTGTGAAGGTGGAGGCTGGGCCGCTGGGTCTGGGTGAGTCCACTTCATGGGTACAGTCTGTTGGTAATGTCCCCGACTCTGGTCTCCTTTCTCGGGGCTGAAGATCACAGAGTTGAGGTACATACCAGTATGGGGAACCTCTGGATTGGAGGTTGTGGAGGTGACCGTGCCTGCGGCCTCACTCTGCCCGGAGCCAGGCCCTGAGGCCGGGGCGTTGAGGCCGTAGTAAGAACCGTCCGGAAGCTGTTGAGAGGACGCCTCCTTCATTGCCACTCCTTGGTCGTTAAAAAACGAGATGCGCTTGCCTGTTCTCTTGCTGTTGGGTTTCTGCTGGGGTGGTAAACTCATGGCTAGCATGAATAACTGGGCTAATTGGAGGGGGGGGGGACTATGGACTATTAGGTACACAACAGTCCCCCAACCACAAACACAGCCCACCGATGCCCCCAGCAACAGGCCTTATCTGGAGACAAAAGGAACAGAATGTTCGCGGTACTCAAACTAGGAGATGGTGTGTGCGCTTCTACGGAGGTCACCAAACCACATGCAGACCGACAGTAGGAGTGGATGCAGGTAAAAACCTAATCTTCCCTTGGACCGGTTCTTCCTGCTGAGTTGAGAGGTTTCCGTCGCTGAAGGATGTCCACTTGCCTCACTCATTGGTGGGAGACGCCCTGTGAAGAGACCAGAGTGATCAGGCATGTTTTACAGGGCAGTTCAGAGAGGTCCCAACAGGGTTCCCAATGTTTCTATTGTCCAAGCTGAAAACCCTGCCATGTGAAACCCTGCCATGGGCCTTCCCAACACAATAGAGGGCCAGTGAAAAGTATGGCATTGGGTGGGAAAGAGAATGGGGATTGACTGTGTCAGTGTAAGTGTTGTATCTGTGCTGCCTGTCTCGCTGCTGGGTGGATGCTTTAGTCCCACTTCACGTGATCATCTAGTGAGTCTCTCAGTCTCTCTCACACACTCACACACTTTATAGTAAACCTTATTGATCGGATGAATTGTGTCTGGTCCCTCCCTGAATTGATGCAGCAAAGAGATGCTGCCTTATTGTTGCATGTTCAAATGGCACCCTAATTCCTTATTGGCCCTTGAACTACATGGGGAACAAGTGTGCCATTTGGGATGCATCCAGCCAACTTGCTCTCCTTGCTATGGGGCTTTGACTCAATGGTCTATGACTCATTCAGGACCAAACAGGTCCGAGTCACCCCTGGTACTTATTCCTGCATCCTCAAAAGGTGAAGGCAAGAGCAAGGACAATGGGAGAGAAAATTACTCAGAATGACCTTCTTCAGAATAAGTGCCAAAAATGAAAAATATTACATTTCCATTTTCCAACGCAGCAAGTCAATTGGAAAAAAACAGGCATATTTTTTATTCTTGTACAAATTGTTTTGTGCATTACTTTCACTGCGATTATTATAACATGTTGTTGCCATGGCAATCCGTATGGGGGTCTGAGGCCATGGTGTTTTTGCAGAACACACTAAAATCATATTCTCCATCTAGAATGCCCCTGCAACCATATTTTAGGGTGCAGTTAGGGCAGGGCTGCCCAATCCTTTTCCTGAAGATCTACCATCATGTACCCCAACCCGAGTTGTGACTAATTTGATTACCTGATCATTAGAATCAGGTTTGCAAAATATGGTTTGGATAGAACCTACAGGAGGGCATTTATCCAGGAGCCAGTTGGGCATCTCTGTTCTAAAGAGTTGGGCCAGTAACAGGTAGATTACGGGCTCAAAATTCCTGAGCTCACCTGGTGCAACGTTTTTAAAAATATCTACTCCTTTAGGGTACTCTGGATAGGACAGACTGATTTACAAATAAACATGTTATTACCATTTTCAACAAACTTTTGAAGTGAGGTTAATTTTTATCAAATAGGCCTACAATGTATTGCAGTGATATGCAACATACCTCTGAGCAGAATAATATAAAGGTTTAAATTAAGATATATGACATATATCATATATTACACAATTTAGTGCAAAGATAATACTCGGGCATATCACATCTTACTGTGACATCGGTTACAAAGCTCACTGTGGCTGCATCTACTGCATGCCAACCAAACAACACTGCCAGCGTTTTGTGCCAAATCACTGACTATGTGGCTTTTATGAAGTATTGTTACAGGGAGCTCCTTTGCAAACAATTAAAAACTGCAACATTTATGTACCTGAAGGCTGGCTAGTTCAAAATGAGCGCAGGTCAAACCGGCCGCACTTAGAAACAAACAATTAACAGGAATAATGTGTTATATAGGCCATATGGCGCGTGTTAGGCTGCACGAGTTGCATATGGTACTCGTGACCTATAACTGACAATTGTTTTGGTAAACCTTATAGCACATTACTCAGAAGTTACGTTATATTATTTGTATTGCACATAGTATACTGTAGCATGCACTTCATTCTCCAAAGGTAGGCTTCTGTTTAGCTTGTAGGCGCAACCATTTTAAACACACTCGCGCGCGCACCCACACACATTTACACATCTTAAAATAGACAGCTGCAGCTGTCCATATCCTGCACTGGGGCAACACTGACATGACTCTTTGACTTCAGGTTGATGATACGCTATTGCAATGACCCAGAATAATTTTACACCATAGACATCTGTATACCTACTTATTAAGTTTATAGTTCTGAATTCCAAATTAGGAACAGTTCTGTAGAAGCTGTTCCGCTATAGGCTATCACAAAACGAAGTAGCCTACATGCGTCACTGTTATGAAGAAATACCTTCATCAATTTCCGGGAATGGGAGAGGAGTGTTTTTATGTCTGGAGAGAAGAGCGTGCCAGACGTATTGAACAACCAACAGTAGAAATTACAGTGTTTTTAAAATAAGTATATGCGGTTGAATTGAAACGTGCACAATAACACGATGTCCCACTTTTAGGCTTTCTACTGTTGGCTAAGTCTGACGCATCAAAGTGGACCGAACATTGCAGGCATGCAATTAACCCACGGTCGGGTCTAACGGTACCCAATCGACCGAGATAACGTCTTTAATACAGCCTATGCTTGTACCGTCAATCGTAATTAACTAATCCAAGAGCGTTTCTTATTTTAAACAGCAAACAGGCTACGGCGCAGCCACATCACAGCGTTGAAAGCTAACGCATAGTCGATGTAGCATATATGACAAGGGGGAGTGAGAATTCCCCCGGACAGTAAAAATGGAATAGAGAAAATATACTGCGTCCTAAAGCGAACCTCTCGCTGGACCCCCCACCTCCACGTTCCGTCCTCACAGCCAGCCTGCTCAGCGCTATTTACGAGAAGCCAGCCCTTTGTTGCAGAAAACGGATTATCCAGTCACTAATTCCATGGCACATTGAAACAAAGTGAGACAACAATACACCCTGTAGTCTACACGAGCACAAGCTCCAAGATAAAAGTAAAGACAATATGTACTGGGTGCAGCGGATCTGCTGCTCAACTTGTCAACATGTTTATTGCCCACGTTGCTGGATCGGATATTACTTATTTTCTGGAGAATAATCCCAATAAACAATGATTTATAAACTCATAGATAGGTAGGTTATCTAAAATGCTCATCGACAAACATTAGGCTCAATTCGCATAGAAGCTACGTAATAAAATTGTAAACTTTGTAAACAACGAATGTCATTCATTCGCTTGCATGCCATTAACCAGCCAAGATACATCAACATTCCTGTCCGATCACTTACTGTGCTTGTCATGTTTTTGCTATACCCTCACCACTCGTGCAGCAAAAGTCCCCTGGTCCACGCGCCCAGCAGTGTGCAATCGAAGAGATGACTGCATACATCTCTAGCGTTGAGTCATTGCTGACCTCACTGTTATTTTCAAGTTAAAGAGGTAGGTCGATATCGTTAGAAAATAAGCGCTATCCTGTACAAAATGGAGCACTGGTCTGCAGAAATCTGGACAGTGTCACACCATAAGTGTTGCACATCATTGCGTGCACAAATAGCCAGCACACATCGGCCGTCCGATGCGGCCTCTTTTCTCTCGCTGTAGAAAGCTCTCTCAATCGAACAACACATTCTCTTTCAGCTTGTCTTGTGATCCCTCGCCTGTTCGCCACACCTACTTCCACTACCATATATGGTTTTCCTCTTGCATGCGGGGCGGCGTAATTTACCGGGCAAGCTCCACTCAGATCCATGCGGGGAAATTCCGCCAGTCAGTAGAGCATGCACTGATACCGATTTTTAAATGTCCATCAATGTTACAAACGTCTGAGGTGCCGCACCTCATTTCAAGATAGTGTGAATAGTCCTACACTAGCATTATTACAACTGCATTATAACAGTATTGTACAGTAGACTGAAAATTTTACCTTCTACAGTTTACAAACAGCGTAGAAGCGGTATGTTATAATCTATCAGCCAAACACTTCAACAGACCAACACAGTTATTCTACAGTGCTTCTACAGAAGACAGCAGCATCATAACAGCTAGAAGGAGACAGATAGGTTCATAGACAGATAAGTTCCTAAAAACAGTAAAACTCTCGGATACTAACGTCTGCTAAAAACACTATCCTATCCCTATTCCACTACACTATCCACTATCCTAATGATCTTTCGTTGATTACCGTTGTCCATCTTTAAAAAACTGCAAGACCGGACTGAGAACGCAAATCCAATCGAGAAAAGGCTTCTTCATCAGGGTCTTAAAATAACTTTGCAAAGCCAGAAAACATTTCTACCATTCACAGAATCTGCCAACTAGGTTCCGTGAGAGAGTGAGACATGAGATCGTGTATGTGTGTTTGTGTCTTGCCCACATCAAAACCAGCTTTTCATACTGTACATTGGCCCAAATCCAATCTGCTAACTCTCAACATACACAGAAGGGCGTCGCAATCGCACTTTATCACACCATGACAGTGAAACACCTATGTGAAAGAGTGCTCATTGACTATAGCTTAACACTCGACACCATTTCTCATTCACGCCTACCCAAGCTCAGAGACTGGGCATCACTCTCTGAATTTGGGACTTCCTGACCCGCAGACCACAAACTGTCAGACAGTACGGCTTAGGAGTTATGCTCAACCCGCTGCTGGCTAATCACCACAGCAAGGCAATCAAGTTTGCTACAGACACCGCATGCTCATCCACTACGTTGAGCAATGAGGTGCCAACACAACAACCAGAAAAAGTCAAGCGCATTTTAGATCCCAGAGGAGTCGCAATGGACCTACAACAAACCCATGCACCCCGAATTCGCAAGTGCGTTACTAATAGCTCTAAGGGTTAAGAAATTTAGCACTTCCCCAAAACGTTTTGGTCATACAAATATTGCTACAGCACCATTGAGTGTGTCCTTTACAGTTGCTTCACAGACCGTATTAAAACCGCTCCGCTGGTAACCGCAAGGTAAGCGGGTGTTTAAGAAAACCCGGTCCAGAGACTGTTCGCTCATTTAATCGGACCGCCCGTATCAGTTTATCAGGTCTTGGATCTCAAAGTTTATAGACCGTTTTACTCTCAAGCAGTCAGTTTACTGAAGACCTGAGCCGGGACCACCTGCACACCGTTTCTTTGCACCGACTCTCGCACCTTAGAACACATGTAACCAACAGTACAAACGTACATTCCTGCAACATGACGCCTGCTATTGCATTACTTATTGAACAGTTCCTCACATTTCCTTGCATAGCCCTTTAATTGTAATTAATTGTACTATCGCATGTATTAATGTGTGTTAATAAAACGGAGAATAAAACGTTATAGGCGTTTCTGGATTCATTGTGAACCTTAGATTAGAAAAATGGATCAGGTAGTGGATTTGGTGGTCCAGCATTTAGCTGCCTCTAGTATATACAGCTACATTCCTCCTGAAGCATGGGTTCAAATCCTGCTAACTGCTCTTTCAGCTAAAACATAATAGCTTCCCAACCATTTGTGTCAAATAAAATATTAAAATTACACAAGGGATGAACTTGGTTGGACTGCACTAAATAGCTGCCGGCAACTGTTGCCCGGTAAAATATGTTACTGAATACATTGTAACGATAGATAAGCATGACTCGTGCACACCACGGGGGGGAAGGGTTTTCTGGGGGCTGCACAAGACAGGCTATTCATCGTGGGGCAACCCTTCCATCCGTGCTATCAACCGATACGAGTTCGTCTCTAGCCTGGAACACACTGACCTACAGCAATATAAATTCTAGATCTAACTGCTGGACCATCATGTGGATTAATGCACACAAGATTTGCAGCCACATTGTCGCTGATTATGGTCAGACTGTTGACTATTATAATTGCATATCCAGAATTTGTAACCGTAGCATTATATATACATGAATAAGTCATCACATAACTACGCAAATAAATGAAACCAGGAATGTATACGTTACCATCTCGGTTAAGAACCTCTGGCACGATGTTCTACTTGCCATTTTCTCTCTTCAGAAACAGAAAACTTTGTTTCTGCTTTTCGAAGCGTCACTTCCTATTCGGCAGCCAGACAAATCATTGCATGATGATTGCGAATGCGCTGTAGCTTTCTATTGTATGTGTTCTTACAGTTCTAAGCTAGGCTAATATCTTCCGTTCAATAGTTCTTGTAGTATTGCGTGTAAAAAATACGGTTATGTACTATTTATGAGAATACATAGCCTACAGTACAGGATACATGCATAACATTGGGTTAGGTCTATCGCGTATTACAAAATACACTACTCCCCACAGTAGGTGGCGCAAGGTGAGGACAACAATCGTCAACAAATACCAACAAGCGAATACCGGCATAAACTAAAACGGATTGGACGTACAATAAAACATCATTAATTTTCACCGAGAGATGTTACGCGTGCGAAGAGTGCTACTAAACGCCAGACCTGGTAATTGTAGATTTCTCCCAAGGAAATACACTCTTATTATAACGTATATCCTTGCAGTTGCCCGCAAATGTTCATACATAGGCTGTTTGCCTCTTGTTACCTTACTTTTGAACAGACTAGTCAAGCAAATGAGTATGACTTGTCGAAGTTTCTTACACCATCTTAACGGATGGGATTGCGAAGTACCGAATCAAATGAACCAGTTTCAGACATTTTTGGTTGGGTTCATTGACCTTGCACACTACAAGATAGCAAGAAAAGAAACAACTGTAAAGGGTGCAGTCAAAATAACGAAGTGTTCATTAGATATACTTTTCGTAACAGAACCGTGTTCAGATCAGCTGTTCCACCCATGAGAAAATAGTCGGAATGTCGGCCCTGTTGCATTTCGCTCCATACAGGCCCGACCACTGTTTCCTGTCGTCGTGGAAAGTTCAACCTGATGCTTAAGATTTGTATATCTGGTGGGCTATCTGGCTCGCTGTCTTTTTTACTATTCATCAATTTAATTTCACCATTATTTAACCAGATGCGGTATTTCTAAAAACAAACACCAATGAAGACCTGGCACACAACCAGATTCACAATGTCAAACCCAGAAGAATAAACACACTATACAAAGGCTCTTTGGCATTGATTACCAACCTGTACATTCCCAATCCACACTTCCAAGTACACCAAAATGGCTGCTCTATATTTTTGTTTTACAGGATCTAATGGAGAGCCAGTCCCAAGTCATTTCCGCATGGAAGAGACTACTGTACATCCCGACCTGAAAAATGGACAAGTCCTGGTCCGGACCCTGTTCCTGTCTGTCGACCCCTACATGGTGATGCATGACTGAGAAATGTGCATATTTGATATAATGTGTTACCATATATTTTTTGTTACCTATGAGACGTGTCCCACTATATAGACCATTTAAAGGTGTGGCTAAAACCGTCTGTAAATGAAACTGTACGCATACAAATAGTTTCATAATAGGTACTCAAATTATGTATGGATAAAGTGACCTCTATAAAAACACTATTCAGGGACGTGACACGCTTTATCATCGTCTATTGTAGCGATGTCGCATGAATGACAGCACGGGTGTTGAGTACCTGGCTCCGTGGAGGCTGTCCGAGGTTGTGGATGGTGGAGGCGTTGGGGTGGTGGAGTCCAGCTGCTACGATGCCCTCTCTGTGGGAGACATGGTCATGTCTATGAACTGGAACTGGCAAACCCATGTTGTAATGGATGGAAAGTGCTTACAAAAGGTGTGCCAACTCTTTCCAAGGTCAGGCATTGATCTATTCCAGCGTTATGTAGCTCTACTCTTTCTCCCTCGCACTAAATCTTACCATTTTAGGTTCAGGGTAGAAATATGGCATTCATGAAATGCCAGAACCTCAGTAGTAAAATTCACATTAGCATTCAACACAACATATGCATCTTTTAAGATCTAATGCCTTATGTACCTTTTGTTATTTCTTTAAATGTCTGTCATCTGTCATAGGTTGTGCCTCAGCTAGTTGATGGACATGTATCTTACTTCCTGGGTGCGGTTGGCATGCCTGGCCTCACCGCCCTGTTCGGCGTCAGAAAGAAGGGTCATGTAACTCAAGGAGCCAATCAGACCATGGTGGTTAGTGGAGCTGCAGGGGCTTGTGGGTCCATAGCTGGGCAGGTAAACAGAAGACATGGTTGCAGTTAACCAGAGCTGGTTAAACAAAGCATGAGCCCCTAATGAATAGACAGTGGTCTGAATTTTCTTTCCTGGCGTTTGTCAACTGTACTCCACTTTTCTGCCAAAACACTTGGGGAGAGAAGATAAGAGGTCCATCCTCTCGGACTATTTCCCTCGAGTGCATATACAAGCAAGTAGTACGGAGGAAGGAAATTCAAAGCGAGATCTGAGACACACCCATGTTTTCTTTCTTGTCCTATTGGCCAGATCGGGCGTCTCGATGGTTGTACCAGGGTGGTGGGGATCTGTGGGTCTGCTGAGAAGTGCAGAGCCCTAGTAGAGGAACTGGGTTTCTCCGCAGCAGTGAACTACCGCCAGGAGGACGTCGCCGCGGCACTGAAGGAGTGTTGTCCTAACGGGGTGGATGTTTACTTTGACAACGTGGGAGGGCCCATTAGCGATGCGGTCATAGCTCAGGTTAGCAGCTTTAACCAGATGCAGGGTTCTTCACAGGGATGGGTATGACTCTAAACACATGACACTGTCACAGTCTTCTCTTCTGGGTTTGTGTTGAAAACATTGCTCTTGTCAGGTAAAGAGATGAGAGCTGTTAACTGTAATTAGTTCAGCCCCTGTGTGAATGTGACTTTGTTGCCACTTCTTGTCCCACCCCTTCTTTCTCCATCTGCAGATGAGCAATGGTAGTCACGTGATCCTGTGTGGACAGATCTCCCAGTACAACAAGGACGTGCCGTACCCACCGCCCCTGTCCGACAGGACTCTGGAGGCAGTGCTGAGCAAAAACATCACCAGGTATTCTGCTGGAGGACTCTGGTGTAGCCGTGGGAAGATCTTTGGATCGGGGGGTGCTGTGAATAACGCCATCCGCGCTCAGCAACTTCGGCTGTGGCAATGCCTGTTTACATTCATCCATTCTGTCAGATGGGGGGGGGCAGACTCACATCTAATGTCACTTTCACAGTTTGGTTAGGGGGTGTTTTGGCTACAACAGGGGGTCGCCAGCACCCATACTTCCTGCGGTCTGCCTTAAACTGTAGTTTATAATATGTTTGTGACTAAGTATTTTACACACATGCACTCAGTCTAACATTTGTTGAAGTTTGAGGTGCCTGCGTCATAGCTAGTTGGCCCAGTTGACACCTGTCATACTTTAATTCTACACTCCTCCATTTCCCCAGGGAGCGGTTCATGGTTTTAAATTATATGGAAGAACATGAAGCCGGTATCTTGCAACTCAGTCAGTGGGTCAAAGACGGTCAGATCAAGGTAAGGAAGCCTTTGTGTGTGTTTTGAGTCCATATACGTATGTTTTTTGTAGCTTGTTCGGAGCAACTTTTTACATGTTTGAAAGTACGTTGTGCTCATTGGCTGAAGTTTTGTACCCAACTTCCTTGAACACATTTTTACAAAGATGTTACTTTGGGGGCTTTCAACACTGCACTGATCTGAAACCAAAAGACAGTGGCCACAGTGCCATTTTCAGGGTTTTATGAGTCACATAATCAGAGGAGATGACAGATAGCAGATCTTTCTAAATGAAACATGCACATTGTGGTTAGCTATCTCAGTGGTTCCCAACCTTTTTCAGTTACTGCACCAACGACAGAATTTTTCTCTGCTTGGTGTACCCCTGAAGTAACCCCCCCATGTTAATTTCACTTGTAAGACTATGGTGTCATGAGTGTTTTCAAGTACCCCTATTTGGGAACCCCTGAGCTAGCTAGTAGATCTAGTCCAGTGACTGGATCAGTGAGTCCAAAACTCCATGTAAAAATTATTTATGTTCTTAATACATTCTTCATTCTTTGTTCAGGTGTTGGAGACAGTGGTAAATGGCATAGAGAATATGGGAGGTAAGTGTGTGTGTCTATTGTTATTTCGTAGTAGTGGGACTTGATGGAATTATTGTCTTAACATCGGTTTACCACAAACCTGAGACTTGAGATTGTATATTTTTTTTGCAGTGGCCTTTTGCTCAATGATGAAAGGAGGAAACATTGGGAAACAGATCATTAAAATATCTGATTGATTGAAATCCCTGGTGTCACCATCAGAAATTGTTGGAATCACAAGAAGCATTATTAAAGGCACCCTGTTTCTTCCTCCCTTTGATTTTTACATTGACTTGTGCTGAATGGATTTAAAAATGCCCTTTGTAATTCCATCACATTAATATAGCTTTCTTTTAACATCTGTTGATGTCAAAAGTAATGCCAAAAGTAAAAGTACTCAATCTTAGTGTGAATTGAACATAGAAAGCTTTGTTTCATTTTAAAGCCATTTATTTCACAGCACTTTCACAGCACTTACATTGATTTTCTAATTAAATCAATTTGAAAATGAGTCTGTAAAATCATGCATCAGTTTCACAGTTTGAGAGTACAACAGCATAACAGTTTACCAAGGTAGTAAAATAGAGTTTATGCTCCACATAAATAGCCCAGGTGCCAGTTTATTTCTGCTCTCACCAGCTTCTTATTAATTGTCACGTTTGATACAATAAGTTGGCTAAATTACAGAAAGAGACTGACAACCAGGCTACCGTCTAGAGGCAGGGGTTGGCAACACTGAGCCAGTCAGTCAGCCAGCCATTTTTAAAGTACACCTCTGGACAATCACAAGTCATTTTAAAATCCTAATGTAATTTCCACTTCACATTCAATGGTTGTAGGTGGCCTAGCAGTCCAAAAGCAGCTGCCTAGATGGGTTTGAATTCCAGAACACCCTGTTCTCTCTCTCCCAATGTTCCCTATTATCTAATAAAAACACCAAGGAGTGGGAATGCCCCACTAAGAGATTAAATCAACAGTGGCATTCGGTGATAGTCTAAATGAAACTACTGAAATGAATAAAAATAATCCCTGAATGTGGATCCCATCCCAGAGGATATTAAGAGGGAAATGGGAATTGGACACAACTATTGAGTAGACACACAGCTTGTGCAAGTATTCTGTGGTCTTTACAGCAGACCATCTAGGATGGTACTTAGGAGTATTATGAGAAATATTTAGTATTTTCTTTGTTCTTGATACAATTAAACAACTGAAGTAAACAAATATTCCAAGTTGGATGTGAAAAGGAAATTCTAGTCAAAGAATATATGTACAGTTTCATAATTCTTTCAATTCTTCAGCTCAGGTATTTGAACCAGCGACCTATTGATTACTGACCACATGTTCTGAACGCTGGGGTGTCTTCTTACCAAGCCTTGTCAACAGGGAACAGTAAACAACAGTGCAAGGAAATTACAAACAAGAACCATGAATTATCAAGCATTATAATTCAAATCTGTTTGTTTCACCCTAACTATAAAACGTTGTAACAGCACAAACATGAGTGATTCTGAAACATGCTTTGATTGCATAGATTTTCTATTATATATGTGTATATTATTGGTTTATAACTAACCAAATTGAAACAGCTTACTCTTCAAATTCTCCCATTCATGAGAAACAGCTGCTTTCTTTATAGAAAATATTTTCAATGAGCAACAAAACGGAAAGGATAGAATACCTCATTCAGATGATCCTGCTGCTAGAGTTAAATGGACATAATAAAACGTCAACGAGTTAGCCCAAAGCCAATTGTGTCAATTGCTTTGAACTTTGGCTGTCATTTGACCTTTGTGGCAGCTTACCACGGCAACAAGCTGAACATGCGCTACAAATTAAGTCATAAGTGGTCAACATTGCAGACTATGCATTCATTAATACATTGATTTTAACACAACAGAGTAGTGTATACGTCAGCTTCCTACCTAAGGGACAGTAGTGATATTGGCTGAACAATTTATCCACAACTCTGGGTTAGAGCAATGCTGGTCCGGTCTATGATGCCAATCTATGCAATCCACAAAATATACTGATATAGTGATTCTCCACAAAATATACTGATATAGTGCTTCTACAGATCTTCATTGCTGTTCAAAAGGATGTGCTCTGCTTTTCACTAACATGCATATGAAACAAGGCAACGCTATCTATTTTGAAAATGGAAATAGAATGAGTGGCTTTGAATACAGAGGAAAACATGTACAAAGAGGAAGATTTGGAAAGAGTCTGAATGTTGCATAGAAAAGTGGATGGATAGATATGGTAAACATTGGCACATAGACAAGCCTCCATTCCAAAGTCAAGAACGAAAGTGCAACTGTCAAGAGTGTGCGGTTGTCTTGGCGTTGCCACGGAGATGGGGGATGGGGCCCCTCCAGGCCCGGTACACCAACAGCAGGGCAAGTCCTACTGCCCAAGTGCGGACTGGAGACAGGAAGAAGGCCAGAGGTCCGTAGGTTTCCAGAAGGAAGTAACAGGAGTAGGCCTGCCAGGCCAGCAGCAGCAACATGACGCTGTGCACTGCTAGAGTCTTCCACCGACAAGCCGGACCAGAGAAGTGTGAGCGGAACGAGTTGCCTCGACTGCGCAGGTGAAGGCTCCAGCACAGGTAACAGGTGAGAGGCATGTTGAAGAAGAGTAGCTGTTCCAAAATATGGGAAGGATAGGATTACATAGGTAAAGGTTTAAACTGAAGCAGGAATACTACTTTCAAGTATTCCACTTTGTTGTTATCTTGTAGCACTTACAGTGAGGGGGATAAAGTATTTGATCCCCTGCTGATTTTGTACATTAGTCCTCTGACAAAGAAAGGATCAGTCTATAATTTGAATGTTTTTTTAAACAGAGAGAGAATAACAACAAAAATGTTCAGAAAAACAAATGTCAACATTTTATAAATTTCTTTGTATTTTAATGAGTGAAATATTTGATCCCCTCTCAATCAGAAAGACTTCTGGCTCCCAGGTGTCTCTTATATAGGTAAAGAGCTGCTAATCTCTATTTATTTAATCTCTATTTATAAGCTATTTATCTGTATAAGACACCTGTCCACAGAAGAAGTCAGATTCCAAACTCTCCATCATGGCCAAGTGCTGTCCAAGGATGTCATGGACAAGGTTCTAAATCTACACAAGGCTGGAATGGGCTACAAGATCACATAAGAGCTGTAAATATCCCTCGGTCTGGGGCTCCATGCAAGAGCTTAGCTTGAGGAGTTGCAATGATCATGAGTGGTGAGGAATCAGCCCAGATCTACACGGGAGGATCTTGTCAATGATTTCAAAGTAGCTGGGACCATAGTCACCAAGAAAACAATGGGTAAGACACTACACC
This sequence comes from Esox niger, assembly GCA_016801105.1. NCBI lineage: Eukaryota > Metazoa > Chordata > Actinopteri > Esociformes > Esocidae > Esox > Esox niger. Next base: position 12,743 of record JACXGJ010000524.1, on the reverse strand, counting down.
GTGAAGGACTGAAATCCTGCAGCGCCCGCAAGGTACCCCTGCTCAAGAATCACATGTACAGGCCCGTCTGAAGTTTGCCAATTAACATCTGAATGATTCCTAGGAGAACTGGGTAAAAGTGTTGTGGTCAGATGAGACTAAAATCGAGCTCTTTGGCATCAACTCAACTCGCCATGTTTGGAGGAGGAATGCTGCCTATGACCTGAAGAACACCATCCCACCGTCAAACATATAGGTGGAAACATTATGCTTTGGGGGTGTTTTTCTACTAAGGGGACATGACAACGTCACTGCATCAAAGGGACAATGGACGGGGCCATGTACTGTCAAATCTTCCCACGGCCAGGGCATTGATAATGGATCGTGGATGGGTATTCCAGTATTACACCGACCCAAAACACACAGCCAAGGCAACAAAGGAGTGTCTCAAGAAGGAGCACATTAAGGTCCTGGAGTGGTCTAGCCAGTCTCTTGACCTTAATCCCATAGAAAATCTGAAGGTTTGAGTTGCCAGACGTCTGCTTCTACCTTTATGACTTGGAGAAGAGGAGTGCAAAGAGGAGGGGGACAGAATCCCTCTTGAGATGTGTGTAAACCTGGTGGCCAACTACAAGAAACTTCTGACCTCTGATGCCAACAAGGGTTTTGCCACCAAGTACTAAGTCATGTTTTGCAGAGAGGTCAAATACTTATTTCCCTCATTAAAATGCAAACCAATTTATAACATTTTTTACATTTGTTTTTCTGAACTTTTTTTTTGTTATTCTGTCTCTCACTGTTCAAATAAACCTACCAATACAATTATAGACTGATCATTTCTTTGTCAGTGGGCAAATGTACAAAATCAGCAGGGGATCAAATACTTTTTTCCCCCCTCACTGTAAAGATCCAGTCTGACATTTTTGGCTGCTGGCTGTAAAAGTGGCACAGTCCTGCTAAAAAAAAGCCCGCCAAAAGTTGTGTACTATGTAATTTACATGCTGATTTGTGTCACATGACATCAGAACAACTTCCTTTCAGACTTGGAATTTCATGGCTTACTAAGATTTGTCAATGATTCTCCTTTTTCTACAGAAACAACATATTACACATCCTGTCAAAACTGAGAGGTTAAACAAATAGTTATTTGATCGCAAGTCCCACTCACCTGCACAAATCCAACAACATATGTGAGACTTCCCTCCAGGAAGTGTCCGTCGATAAACACCCCAAAGGAAAAGCAGGCTCCGCTGTGACCATCAATCAACTCTCCTATGAACCAAGGACCTGCAGGGGGGCACGGGTGATTTGACAGAGCTGTGGCATGTTTCCCTTAACCCTAAGATGTTTGCAGATCTAAAGGGGCTGGAATTGATACAATCAAATCAGCAGGTTTACAGGCTCACACCTTTCATCTCCATGAACACTGAAGGGAACCATGGAACAGTGGAGGGGAGGGTTGACAGACTGAGGAGTTCCCCAGATACAGATTAAGCCTAGTCCAGGACTAAAACATAATTACCATGAAAATATTCCCTTGATTTTTAGTCCAGGACTAAGATTCATCTATGACTGGGAAACTATGGGTAAGAGTTAAATGGGCCGAACATGTGAAACTCACCTAAAGCAGTGCAGAGGTTGAAGAGGGTCAGTGAGTAGTAGAAAATGTCAGTTTTGCTGACCAGGTGCAAGGACAGACCGATCCAAACGAACAGACCTGAAGAAGCTGGGTGACGGGATAACAAGTCCAAATATTTCATATTGAAAAAGGGATGACAACAAATTGTAGACCATGCATCCATTTATCAACATGCTGATGTTATATGGAACAATATTCAATGTTTCACTACAGAGGGTGGATAAGTACAGCAACTACAACCATTTCCACAGCAGTAACAGGCGGCATGATGACGCCCCACAGGACCTCACCTCTGACAGTGGGCACAGTCATGAACCTGAACCCCATCAGAACTCCAAGATTCAGCAGCATCAACACCACGAAGGCTAACCGGGCCTGTGGAGCACCGGAGCATAGGGAGCAGTGAATTCGTTTTAAAAACAGATCTCACGGTATTGAGATGTGTTAGGCGGCAGAACGGCGACAGTTCCAACCATAAGTTTGATACACACCAGATGCTGTGATCCTCTGTCTTACCAGGATATAATGGTCAGTGAGCAGGATGAAGGACTGGAAGAAACTGAAGCTGGGAGTGAGGCCGTGCTCCAGGGTGAAGAGCTGTTCCCGAACTGTTGACCTCCCCACAGCGTCCTGACACGCACAATGGGAGTCATTAATCCACTAAGCGAGAACCACTTCCAACCACTGATGACATCAAAAGGGCCTATAATAGACTCAGGAGGAGGTCCTGAATGGGGCGTTACCTCCACTCGGACAGTGACGGTATGCAGCCCACCGAGGTAGACCGAAGGCTCCCATGGCAACACGAACAGAGGACCTCCAGCAGAGCGCCCTTCACCCAGCACCTTCCCGTCCACGCTGATGTGAACTGCTCTTACTGGGGCATCGGAAAATGCCAGGATCCTGAAGGCAATGACACCAGTTAGAACACTGTAGGACACCACAGGAAACCGTATCACACATCCACACGGAAATAGTATTAGCATTATTTGTGGTATGGAGGTATGTGATAAACTGATTCACCCTATTATAAGCTCTACCGAAGCATAGGAGATTGGTGAGAGAAGTGGCATTTCTATGGTTGTTGGGTAAAAAAAGCAAAGTTGTTGATTGTGTTTGGAGGTGTAGGTCAGAGGTGGGTTGAGGAGGGGGCACCTGATATGAGTGGATCTCTGTATCCTCCCCAGCGGCTCCACTCCAGGGTGAAGATACTGTGCCTCCTTGGGGTTAGTGATGAGCACTGCAGGCCACTGCTGGAACTTCAGGTCTGAGAAACTCAGCAGGTCATGGTCAAATGCCAGCACTCTGTACCTACGGAGAGAGAGCGAGGAAAAGTCCGCATATGTGTTTGTGTGTCTCTGAAAAGATAGAGGCCGGTCGAGTTTGTGGCTAAATCAAAAACAAACATTTAAAATGTGAGTATTAGAAAATCCAGCAGAGGTGGCAACCGAAAGCGTCCGTGGCCTGCTTGTTACAGTAACTCGGCAGACGCCGTTGCCAAGAGTGACTTCCTGTTATTGCCGGGGTCACGGTACCTGCGGTTGTCCATCCAGTCTCCCAGCTCCAGCTCCAGGGTGCCTTCGGGGTGTCGGCTGTGCAGAACAGGCATCAGCCCCCCCAGGGTGTGAAGGTGTCCACACAGGTACGCTACAGCCGAGCTGCCCACACACAACCGAGACATGTCAGGTAAACAACAGGGGCAGCAATGACAGGTCAGAGAGGGTTTAAGGGCCTATTAACCACATAGTACCTGCGTTTACCACAGACTTCCACCACATTGTGTTCTTACATTGGCAGATAATGAGCTATGACTAAAAATGGTTTTATATAATTCGATGTAAAAAATCCAACATGGCAAAGAGAAGAACGGGGACACACACGGACACACACCGTCTGTTGAGTTACCTCATCACCCCTCGTACTCCGGGCGGGGGGGAGATGATGGTGGAAGTGGTGTAATGGCCGAACCAGATGGACTGGTTGCTGCTGTGGCTCTCAGTTCTGAAGGAGGCCAACAGGTCCATCTGAGTCTGCGATCAATGGCGTTGCACAAGGACAGTAATAGTCATTGCACAAATAATGCCCGTAATGTCTGAGTCTAAAATAATGACCAGGACAGAGCTCTTCGCCAAACCTCTACATCTGCATTTATGTAAAAAAGAAAACAAGCAGGGCCACACAAATGTATATGTACTTGGCCTGGTCCCGGATCAGGTTGTGCTTTCTAGCCAAACTGTGTGCTTGTTGTCACGCCATACAAATCTGGGACCAGGCTAGTGTTAAGCAGGTTGAGGACATACTGTACCTGGTTGAGAATACCAAAAAAGTTGTATGGCCTTTTTGGTCCGGGGGTGAGAGTTGCGTCAGCACAGATGAAGGAGTAGTTGCCGAAGGGCGTTGTGTGGATGTAGTGGAAGGAGCCAACCTTCTGATTGACTGAGTACTTCCTGGGAAGAAACATCAGGTCAGTATAAATATGTGAAACACGTTGCTCTCAAAACCTCTGCTTTGACATAGGAATTAGTGGAGAACTTTTGATTTAACTGGCAAAGCGCAAACTTATGCTGGCTAGCAACTGTCTTCATACTGTAGGTTGTAATTTTTAAACTGTGTAACTCTTTCTAACACTGTGTAAAGACAGCTGGAATAAATGTCAAACACGTCTCTAGTACACATGTTACAGAGAGGCCATTCAAACTAGATACACAGGTGTCTAGGAGATCTGGTGTTAGCTTACCAAGCTAGACCATAGCTAGGAGTTTATATAGACACTGAACATGAATCAAAGTGACACACCATCTGACTGATAGCATGTCTCAAACAAATGTAAACAACATTCCTACAAGATGAGGGTAATCACTGACCGGTAATAGTTGTTGATACTATCCAATGAAATAATATTGAACGCATCTGTGAAAAACAAAAGAATAAAAGGAATGAAAGGAATTAATACATGCCAGCTTCACATGGGAGAATAAAGTAACAGACAAGATCTTCTGAAATTCCTCCTTTAAAAGGGGTTCAGACCAGGCCTAGTATGACACCCGACATGAAGGACCTGGTTCTGTACCAATCCATCGGCCTTGTATAAATTACCTTTTCGATTTCCTCTCTTGCACTAATAAGAAATGAATTAGTGCAAGAGGGTTTTAGAGGAGGAATCTTATATTACCATGGTTCCCGCGGATGTCAATCCATTTGGTGCGTTCAAGCACCCGGGATCTCTTCAGGATGTTGTGATAGGCCTGCCACTCCACCTCATGCTGCAGGGAGCCCACTTTGCTCTCCGTCTTCGCATCTGTCAGATCTCCTGTAAAGCAGACAGACAGATTTACTTTTGGTTCCAGGGTGCTGTTGTGAATTGGACAACTAATTTTGAAGGATGCAACAAAACGCATGAACCAGAAGAAACTAATGAACCACTTTACCTGTTGCAAGCACAAGGGCAGGTTGGATAACTTTAATAGTATCTGTGCAGAATTTTTCAAAGTCTGAAATGCGTTTTTCGTCACGGAATCGACTGATATGAATGTCAGACACCTGTGTGGGACGAGTACCAGAACATAATTTAGGGCTTTAAAAGATAAACAACAGGCACATTGACAATATATTCCTGTTTGTGTGCATTCTTAATTCAAAAGACAAAGTGATTACTCATTACCTTACAACAGGCCAGGTTCAAAGTCTACGACTTGTCTATCAATATGTATGTCTGGCTTCTGCCACTTGTTTCGATGACATTGAGCGCAGCAACCAGTAAGGCAGCTGGTCTTAGAGTGACCCCATTCACTTCTCTTCAGTGTAAATTTTTTATATGACAGTCATTACTGCCAGACAAACACGTCTGTTGGCTGCGTTACTCACTAAGTGCTGTCAACCTGACAATTGTCAGTGACGCTTGACGTGGACAAATGAAGTGACCCGAACAGCACTTAGCTAGCCAGTTAGCAATTATTAGTCAGCAAATCAAGTTAGCTGCTGGATCCACTCACCTGCAAGAACCAGAACACGTTATCCAAATCGCCGCCGGGATAAGGAGGAAGACTAGTCCTACTAACTTTCTCATCATCACCGGCGCGGGAATGTCGAACACTCCGTTTGGGATGCCAAGCAGTGTCATATGTGTCCAGCACCCAGGACGCTAAGCATGCCAACGCTAGTCCGACAAGAACTAGCCCACCGAACAGCTTGAGCATCCTGTAGTGACGAAAAAGCGGTGAGATTGTACAGTACTGCCTAACAGAATGGCGAGAGTAAAATGAACACACACTAACCTATGCTAGCTACATTAGCTGCCACCTACATTGAACCTCAGCCATTCAGAGCATTTCATTACCGATGACAATCACTGCCAGGTGGAGTTACACACGAAACGTCATCCTCTTAGATTATGTTTTGAGGTAGCTAAAAGGAAATAGCATACTGACCGGTTGTGCATGACAACGTCATCGCTTTATGCATCACTCCCAGAAATCCCTGCGCGATGTCATTTATGGACCAATTCCAAACAGAATGTATATTATGTTCCTATTTCCTCATTGAATCGTTCCCACAATTGTTTCCAAGTTGTAATGTTAAGGTTTGGTTTCAGTAAATGCTCTGTGAATTATGGTCATAAACAACAATTTATAAAATTTTGGGGAGAAGTCTTAGAGTGCAAACCAAAATAAACACGATATGATTTACTTTACGTATGTTGTTACACGTACAGTAACTAACACGTCATTAGCTCTTGGTAGGCACGGCTTCTAAATGTTTATAATGCACATTTTTGTTCATGCTCCAAAATCAATATGCTGTCATATCTGGAGTCTCGGTGCTTGAACGCCTCATTAAAATGACAGATTCAACAAACATATAAAATAATGTAATATATTAACTTGCCATAGCCATTACAGTAACTCAACCTCTGTACATCCTATCGGGCAAATAAGTACACATTTATTACTAGGGAATATTGGGCGCGGCCACGCTCATGAATCATAATTACACGTGCACTAGTGCTTTAAGTCCGAGCTCGTTCACAAAGATAGCTGTTGCGAGGGGGATAGCATCGTGAACGCGTACGCAGGCAGACTGATCATTAGAGAAGTGTAGTCACGTCACGGATCTGCAGCGAAAGAGATGCTGAGGTGACAGTGAGAGAGGAGAAAGGGGGATGATTAGTTAAAGCTTATTCTTCCTGCTGCTTGATTAAGATGTCTGCGTATGAATATCAGCATCTGAACCAACATCACATGGACAACACACCCACTATGGAATTCCACTCGATGTCTCAACATTCCATCAAGACAAACCTAAAGGATTTTTTCTAACCACACCCGGCTCTTTTTGGATCAAGGATTGGAGCAGCCAAGGTATGTATGGAGTATGGACACCGCTGCTATGCAATCGGGTACAGTAATGACAGCTTCGCTTCGTTAGCTGTTGTCAACATTACCAGGCCACAACTTCATTTTAAAATGACGTATGTAGCATCGCTACCAAGGACGTTGTATAATTATATGCAGTACTATTCTATTATAGAACGCAATGTTTTCCCATAGTTAATGCAAAGAGGCACTCTAGCATAGCCGGTGTGTACACTTCGTGTACGCGCAATCGTAAATCTGCTGTAGCAACGGGCTAGCTACGCAGCTTCGCTATGCAACAACACAGGCGCAGTGACACATAAAACAACCAAATATGTAGTTACATTGTTATTACATGGTAACAGCTCCCTCATGCGCGTTTCTATTGTGCATTGTCCGACATTCACAGTGACCTGTAACAAAATCAAATGAGCAATTGTCTGGAGCTTGTTCGTTAGCATTATATCGGCCCCAGTAAGACAGTCAGGCACAACTGTCAAAAGACATAGCTTTTGTTTCTGATCTATCACTTCGTCCATGTTGTGGTTATGATGAGTTGTGTGTGTGTGTGTGTGTGTGTGTGTGTGTGTTTGTGAGTGAGGGGGTGTCAATAAGTTTTTTCGGCACAGTATCCTTCGTTACTGAAGACTGATTTGTAACTTTTTTCTAATGGCTCCCTGTTTCCCTCTGTTATCCCAAATATTATGAGCACGCAATATTTGGAACATCAAATCGCTTTATATCTCACATAACATGAAAATCCCAACACGTATCTTATAATTCTATCTTATTCTGAGGATCCTGGCTGTTTTCAGCCCTATGTAGATCCTCATGCAGAAAATATGCATAACACACCAATCCATGAACAATTTATTTTTGTAATATTGGCTCTGTCACTCAAAAAATACATCAGCCTATTTCATAATTTTTTTGTAGATATAATGGTTAGTATCATAGCAATCTATGTTTCTGCCACCTGATATAGTAACGAGAAAAATGTCTAGTTTACTTCAAACTGTACCTTATGAACAGACAATATAAAGGCATACACTCATTGCTCAATACAGTACACTACATGTACCAGGGGGTTGATATTGGGAGAAGACCCCCTACATCCTTCATTGCTAACATGGCCACTCCTGACTGTAGCATCAGGTTACAAGGGGAGATGGAATGGTCTGGGGCAGAGATGGAGCAAGGCCTCCCTCCCCATCCCATAGCCAGGCTGGCTGGTCTCCAAGGCATTAAACAGAGAGACCACTGAACAGCCAGGCAGCAGCGGCTATGGAATCAGACACTAATTTCACCCCAACAAGAGAGCGCCCTCAAATAGCACCCTTTTACAAACATTGTACACTGCTTTTGACCAGAGCTCCGACTCTTATTTTGGGAGGCGACGGTACAATGAGAGTCCTTAAAGAACAGGTCAACTGGGTCAGAGCGCTGAGGCTGTCTGCCGTAACACACCCTCAGATTCATTCGATTAGAGCTAACGTGGGAGTTGTTTCCCTCAGATTAATTTGGCTTATTTATCCTGTTGAATTGACACATGCATGTGTATTTGAGGGAATGTGTGTGTGTGTGTGTGTGTGTGTGTGTGTGTTGGGGGTAGAGAACGTGTGTCTGTGTATGTGGTGTGATACCGCTCAGTCATATAGAATGGAAGTATGCCTATCCAACAGAAAGCCTTCTGTCTAAACATCAACGCGCTTTTCATAATGTTCTGCTAGTCTTCCTGTTGTCTGGAGAGGCGAGCAGAGGGCATTTCCATTGCCACGGAGACACAACGCACAGAGAGCATAACTTACAACGTGCCTGAGAAAGAGGTCAAAGGTGTATGATTATAATACTACATTGTGTGTTATTATGGTTTGTGTTGGGAATCAACAGAACAGCAGAGTTGCGTTGTGTTGGTTGTGGAGTCACACGAATGCAGCGTGTTACAAATGACACCCTCTACTACACAGGTAGGAGTCCTAGTCTGATGAAGTGCCCCTAATAGGGTGCCGGAGTGAAAAACCATGCTAAATTGTGACTCTGAGAGGATTTATGAACAGAGCCCCAGATGTACAGGTTGACGAAGGGATAGGTTACTTTTTACTGCTGTGCAAAATAGTGCTCCTTTTCTGTCAGGAGAGAAGAGGTTGGAATCGGCCCTCTGTGACCTTGCCACTTAGGAATACTGCTGAATATGTTTTATTTTTAGCTTTTCGCACAGAGAAAGGGAGGTTAGGCTTCCCTAACTGTGTTCAGTTTCCCTGCCTCAGGGTTTGAGCAGTAGATGGATGTTTCTTATTTTGACCTTCAGACAGTTCTTTTCAGTTGGAGCTGCTGTTTCTGCCAGGAATCCACCCCATCTCTCAGCAAGTATACTTTCTAGCTTACACAGTAGTTTTATCTACTATTACTACTACACCACTCTATGTAAAATGCATGGTACTCTGCTGGTCTTATCTAGAAATAGAACCATGGTGTCCTTAAAAAAGCTTATGTACTACTGTGTACTACTGATGGCTGTGTTGAGTTTGTGACAGCTGTCCTCTGCTGTCCGAATGATGTGAGGAAGAGGAAGAGAGGAAGACACATCCAGGGACTGCTGTCCTCAGCAGTCTGAACAAGAAAAGAGAGGAGAGATAAAGAGATAGTGAGAGGGAGAGAAAGAGAGGGAACAGAGATGTTGCTGAGCTAAGGCCACTGGCTCCAACAGCGTATCAACAACATTGTATCAGATTTCACGGTCTAAATTTCCCTGATCTAAGTGTGTCTACCTCAGCACTGTAACGGCCGTTTCCCACCGAGTCCCGCTGCATCTTGGGATTGCTCCTCAGCTCCTGTCCTGGAAAGACACTGGGCAGCCAGTCAGCAGCCAGCGCTGGGGGAGGGGCTTCTGTGAAGACACATGCTGAATGTTTTCTGACTCAGATTCAGCAAAAATGTTTCGATAATGCCAAAACGGGATCATACATGTGTAAACTATCATTTAGTGAGAGAGAGATCTCAAATCAGGGTGTACAGTAGGTGTGTGTTTGATATTGGGGGGGAACACATTTCATATTATTCACATTGTTATAACTGAGCAGGGACCAACTGGGTTCTAACATTCAGATGGGACACATCCCCATTGTTCCTACACCCTTGTCTGAAATATCACACAGTTTTTTTTTTTTGACCAACCTTAATGGTTGGTCAAAAAGCAGAGACTCCTAAACAGGACGTTGGCTTCTTGGTGCAGTTCATGAGAAGAAAACACTGCAACTTGATTGTGACTGCTGTTAGAACTTCATGAACTTTGGTCACATGTTTTCTGTAAAATTAATCCAGTCAACATGTTGAAATAATTTGAACACTTAAAATGATTCTAATTCAACCCTGATCATGTGTCTGTTACACATCTATGACTGACTGGCCGAGTCATTTCTGAAATAAGCCGGACTTTGTTGGTTATTACACAAGTGGCTGTCTTTTGGTTGTGCTGTGGTGTCATCGATGTGTTATTCAGTCATACTGAGATGTTATGGGGTGAAGGCTGAATTACTTTAATTATATGTATCGAACTATGTATGTAACCTAGAGGAAGGCTATTGCGTAAATCGCCCAGCTTTCAGTGTGTGTGGTCAGTTGCAGGGTTTGTGTGCGTGCGTGCGTGCGTGCGTGCGGTAACAGCAGTTGTGGCAGCTGCACATAGGCCACGCACCATGGACTAGGGTTAGGTAGCACAGACTATTCCTCAGCCCGAGGGGTCAACTTTCAAAAGCCAGGTTTTATTCATCTGACCCACAGGCTCCACTTCAGCTGTCATTTCCACGGAATGGTTGCCATTCCTCCTGCCCATGAGGACCTATCGTCAACGACAGATGCTACAAAGCCTTGGTAGAAGAAGTGTCGAGCAAAGCTATGTCTAAACGCTTCAAACTGTCTTTGGCTTGAGAGCGCCGGTGATGTTTATATTTCTATTGGCCTGATTTGTGGCCAGACAAGGGCAGTTATTAGAAAATGTACTGGTCTATTATTATTCCTACATATAATCAATATTTAGATTTTTAAGAGTGATGTGGATTTAAAGATTTTTTAAACCTTCCGTGGGCCAGATTGAAAAGCCCAACGCTGCCAGAACAACAGTCAGTGTACTATGGTGTTGGTGAACTTCTGAGTATTCTGCGTCTCTCCTGGCCCGGGGTTTAGGTTTCTGCAGAGTCCTGATGCCCAGGCCAGTCTAACCAGGAGGCTCGTAGTTGGCAGGAGTTCCAAGCAGAGGGAGGCGCTCCGACAGAGCAGCTATCCGCCGTCATCGGGATGAGTGCTGTGGCAGCGGAGCAAGCTGACATTCTCAGTGTGCTTGTTGTGGTCAAGGAACGATGGAAGGTGGTAAGTGGACTTGTGTGTGTGTGTGTGTGTGTGGGCATGTGTGTGTTATCTTCATGTTACGTCACCCCCCCCCCCACTGAGCACTCCCATTCATCACAACAGGCTGTGTTTGTTCTCCAAGCGTCGGTTGCACTTTCCTCCATGTCCCTATCTATCCCAGTTTCTGTCCCGGACAGTTAGGGGGCAGCTCCCTTTGTGTGCTGCACCAATCAGCACTCTGACACCCAGTGGAGTATAACTCAATATAGCAGTGGATAAGCTATTTTTAGCCACTCAGTGTGCTATTATCAGCAGTAGACCTAGGACCTGTCTCCCCTGGTCCGCTACGCCAGGGTGGGTGGGTGGATGTGTGTGCCTCCCTGTGTGCCTGCCTGTGTGTGTGTGTGTGTGTGCCTGTCCGTGTGTGCTTGTGGAATTGTGTGGACGTGTCCCACAGCCATTAAGCTACCAGGGAAAGGGTGTCATGTGAGGTTAGCCAGGAATGGGAGTAGGAAGTTGAAAGGCAGCTCCATGGATTCACTTCCTGTCTCCAGAAGTGACCGAGGGGCTAGGTTACGTAAATCTCCCTCTGCTAATCTGTTTTGAGTTGAGCTGCTTGTGTGATGCAACTTTGTGTGCGTGCATATGTATGTGTAAGCATGTGTGTGTGTGTGTGTGTGTGTGTGTGTGTGTGTGTGCACATACTGATTACAGGGTGAAAGAAGGGTCTGTGTGTTTGTGGGTCTGGGTGGAATCAAATAAAGAAATAAGTCTGTCCCTTTCACATCATGACATAACCCTTTGCCCTGGGATGTATGTAGGCAAAAAAGATTGGTGGCGGAGGCTTTGGGGAGATCTACGAGGCGCTGGATTTGCTGAACAGGAGCAGTGTGGCTCTAAAAGTGGAGTCAGCCCAGCAGCCCAAACAGGTTCTCAAGATGGAGGTCGCTGTACTGAAGAAGCTCCAGGGTGAGATTTCAATCAACTGCAACCCAACCCTAAACCCGACCACAATCAAACCCTGCCAGAATACTTCATAGTAATAGTATAGTAGATTATAATATTCTCTTCACATTAATAGTATAGTGGATTATAATATTCTCCTCATAGTAATAGTATAGTGGATTATAATATTCTCCTCATAGTAATAGTATAATGGATTATAATATTCTCCTCATAGTAATAGTATAGTGGATTATAATATTCTCCTCATAGTAATAGTATAGTGGATAATTACAAACCCGATTCCAAAAAAGTTGGGACACTGTACAAATTGTGAGTAAAAAAGGAATGGAATACTTTAGAAATCCCATAAACATATATTTTATTCACAATGGAATATAAATGACATATCAAATGTTGAAAGTGAGACACTTTGAATTGCAATGCCAAATATTGGCTCCTTTCGGATCTCATGAGAGCTACCAATT